>ONZH01008076.1:0-27025 GCA_900303285.1 Rhinella marina | reverse complement strand
ATGGTTGTTTTGGCATAGCTTTTATTTTTTATTTTTTTGCAGCATTCACCTGGGGGGCCATCTCATGTAATATTTTTATAGAGCAGGTTGTTACGGACGTGACGATACCAAATATGTCTAACTTTTTTATTTTTGGAACGTTTTACACATTAGATTTATTTTTGAACAGAATAAAATCTTTTTTTGTGTTGCCATTTTCAGAGAGCCATATTTTTTTTATTTTTCAGGCGATTGTCTTAGGTAGGGTATCATTTTTGCGGTACAAGATGACGGTTTGATTGGTACCATTTTGGGTTAAATATGCCTGTTTGATCGCCTGCTATTACACTTTTTGTGAGGCAAGACGGAAAAAAATGGCTGTTTTGGCATAGTTTTTTTTTTTTTGCAGCATTCACCTGGGGGGCCATCTCATGTAATATTTTTATAGAGCAGGTTGCTACGGACGTGGCAATGCCAAATATGTCTAAATTTTTTATTTTTGGAAAGTTTTACACATTAGATTTATTTTTGAACAGAATAAAATCTTTTTTTTTGTCTTGCCATTTTCAGAGAGCCATATTTTTTTTTATTTTTCGGGGATTGTCTCAGGTAGGGTATCATTTTTGCGGGACAAAATGACGGTTTGATTGTTACCATTTTGGGTTAAATACGCCTTTTTGATCACCTGCTATTACACTTTTTGTAAGGGAAGGTGACCAAAAAATGGCTGTTTTGGCACTTTTTTTTTTTTTTTTACTGCGTTCACCTGGCGGAGTGGATGATGTGATATTTTTATAGAGCCGGTCGATACAGACGCGGCGATACCTAATATGTATACTTTTCTTTTTTCCCCTTTTTTTTACAATTTTTTAAAACTTTTTTACTTTTTTTTTTTACTTGAAACTTTTATTTTTTTGTAAAACTTTATGTTTTTTCACTTTTTTTTCCACTTTATTTAACCTTTGGGGGTCTGATCCCCTTAACAATGCATTACAATACTGTTGTATTGTAATGCATTGGCTGTAAGTGTATTACTCAATGTAATACACTTACAGCCTGCTTCCTGTGCGATCCAGGGGGCTGGATCACACAGGCAAGCAGGGATAGCAGCCACGATGCCTAAGGAAGGCATCGGGCTGCTATTCAAGCCATCGGGTCCCCGTCACAGCAGCACAGGGACCCGATGGACCCCCCTTCCTCCCGCCCGCATTGCATGTGCCGCGGTCAGCGCTGACCACGGTACATCGAGGGTTAATACGCCCGCATCGGTGAAAACACTGATGCGGGCGTACGCAGCAGGGGACCGGCTACTGGGCACAGCCGGTCCCCCGCAGCTGATCCTGCACCCACCCGATCAGTGCGCCGTACTAGTACGGCGCTGGGCGGCAACTCACGTCCCGCAGTGCCATACATGTATGGCGCTGGGCGGGAAGGGGTTAATCCCATTTTCCCATTTCCCTGATAAAAAAAAACAAACAAGTCAATTATATGTACCCCAAAATGGGGCTAATAAAAACAACTTGCAACAGCTACATTGGCAGAATACATAATCTGTTTTTATTTTCTGATTGTAGATTTTTTTTTATTTTAATTTCTTAACATGATTATGGGGGGGCGGGGGGGGGGGCATCTTACCTGAGCTGTTCTTAACAGCATTTAGAAAGCATTAAAAAATTTGCTTTATGGCAGCCCCATAGGTCTGGAGGGGACCTCATTGACTTCTATGGAAGAGTTTTCTAGGCATGCTCTGTGTCCTGTGCAGAGGTCATTGTACAAGGAAAGAATAGATAAGATTTTACAATCACCTATTGTTAATGATGGATCCTGTCTTCTCTATACACAGAGACAGTGGCGTAGCTACCGGGGGGGCAGGGGGGGCGACGGCTCCGGGCCCAGTGACTCAGGGGGGCCCAGAATCAGGCGAATACAAGTGAGCGCTTCCATTATGGAAGCGCTCACTTGTATTTAGGGACCCCCATCAGACCTCAGATCAGCCCACCCAGCCACATAGGATTAAAATAAAAAACCTTACTTACCTGTTCTGCGCTGCGGCTGCCCTCCGGTCCGCGCTCTGCTCTCTTCCCTGGTGGCGCGCACTATGACCTGACGCTGCACGCAGCGTCAGGTCATAGTGTGCGCGGGCCAGGGAAGAGAGCAGAGCGCGGACCGGAGGGCAGCCGCAGCGCAGAACAGGTAAGTAAGGTTTTTTATTTTAATCCTATGTGGCTGGGTGGGCTGATCTGAGGTCTGATGGGGGCACAATACGCTGATCTGAGGTCTGATAGGGGCACAGTAGGCTGATCTGAGGTCTGATGGGGGCACAATACGCTGATCTGAGGTCTGATGGGGGCACAATACGCTGATCTGAGGTCTGATGGGGGCACAATACGCTGATCTGAGGTCTGATGGGGGCACATTCTGATGATCTGAGGTCTGATGGGGGCACATTCTGATGATCTGAGGTCTGATGGGGGCACAATACACTGATCTGAGGTCTGATGGGGGCACAATACGCTGATCTGAGATCTGATGGGGGCACAATACGCTGAACTGAGGTCTGATGGGGGGCACAATACGCTGATCTGAGGTCTGATGGGGGCACAATACGCTGATCTGAGGTCTGATGGGGGCACAAATACGCTGATCTGAGGTCTGATGGGGGCACAATACGCTGAACTGAGGTCTGATGGGGGGCACAATACGCTGATCTGAGGTCTGATGGGGGCACAGTAGGCTGATGTGAGGTCTGATGGGGGCACATTCTGCTGATCTGAGGTCTGATGGGTGCACAATATGCTGATCTGAGGTCTGATGGGGCACAATACGCTGATCTGAGGTCTGATGGGGGCACAGTAGGCTGATGTGAGGTCTGATGGGGGCACAGTAGGCTGATCCGAGGTCTGATGGGGGCACAATACGCTGATCTGAGGTCTGATGGGGGCACAATACGCTGATGTGAGGTCTGATGGGGGCACATTCTGATGATCTGAGGTCTGATGGGGGCACATTCTGATGATCTGAGGTCTGATGGGGGCACAATACACTGATCTGAGGTCTGATGGGGGCACAATACGCTGATCTGAGATCTGATGGGGGCACAATACGCTGATCTGAGGTCTGATGGGGGCACAATACGCTGATGTGAGGTCTGATGGGGGCACATTCTGATGATCTGAGGTCTGATGGGGGCACATTCTGATGATCTGAGGTCTGATGGGGGCAGGGGACTGTTAGTTTAGTGATGTAAAAACTGGGGACAGGTTTCCTTTAACATAGGAGTCCCGTTGTTTTTTAATCCTATTACTCCTATATTTTACTGCATTATATGGTAGTGTATTTACAGTAGGGTAGGTAGAAAGTCTATTGTACTGTACTTAACAGCATAGACGATCTTGCAGTTTATATAGTCATCTTTCTAATACAATATTATAACCACAACTAGTAGTATGTGCCTGTGAAGTTGGAAACGTGCGTTTGGGAAGCCAAGTGGGGGGCCCACTCAAGTATGTTTCGCCCCCCCTGTGCTGAACCTCTAGCTACGCCTCTGCACAGAGATGATATCATTAGAATAAGGTAACTGCAGTAAAGTGATCTGTATAAACCAATAAGTGGCACTAGTTTTTAGATATAGTGGCCAGTGCAAAAACTGCAGGATTTTTTGTTTTAGATTAAATATAAAAAGGGATCTGGAACATTAAAAATAACAGTATCAAAAATTATTTAAAAATATGTTAAACATAAAAAGTTATTTAAACAATAGGTCGTTTTCTGATGACACATTCCCTTTAAGAGGCAATATTTACATAAAAAAATCACAAATATCTATCGGTGGGCTCACACTGTTAGGGTGGTGATAAAGGGTGCTACATCCACTGGAACACCCAAAAACCAGTAAGAAGAAGTATAAATATGTAGCACCCTTTATCACCACCCTAACAGTGTGAGCCCACCGATAGATATTTGTGATTAGATATACTACACACCCAGGTTGAGAGCCCCACTGTTTAGGATGGAGATCTGGAATCATATAGAGGACCAAAAGAAAAAAGTAGAGGAGTTTATATTTTCAGAGAATGTATCTGTATCGTGTGAACAGAGATCTATGTCTGAAGTATACAGATCACTGGAAACACCAGCTTAAACAGGGATGGGAAGTGAAATCGTTAACCCAATATGTGACACATGGAATAGTGCCAAAGGGGTTGATGATTATAAAAAACCCAGCACAAGATCCGAGGGATGATGATTTTGATAGGGAATGGAATTCCCTATTAAAAACCCAATCTTTGGCACTAGTCCAACTGATCATAAAAAGGAGGTCACAAATCTTAGAACACATTTCGCAACAAATTGAGGAAACAAAGAGTACAATTGAGAATTTACCACACAATGAGGAATTTAATGATTGGCAAAGAAGGATCTGTAGAGGTCTGAGCGATTTGGAGAAAGAAATTATAAATAAAAAAATGAAAATTTTTTTTTCAGAATAAGCACAAGAATACAAATCAAATGGTAGAGAGTAATAGGGAAGTTCCACACAATCGCTCACAGAGGGTAGAACAATCACAAAGAGATGCACAACAATGTAGAGAGAGCACACAGATGAGACAAAAAGACACGTTTCACATACCTACATCTAACAAATATGAAGTATTATCGGAGGGACATTTTTTAGACAGGACTCCCCACTACTCACCAAGAAGGGAAACACAACGAGAACAAACATCCAATCACAGGTACAATTTACGACACAGAGGAATCAGTCCGGAAATGCACACTCAGAACAGGACACCATCAAGTGAGAGACAAGCATCACGTTCACAAACACAATATCACTACCAACAACCATACCAGAGAATGAATCAGGAATACAGAACACAGATGGCGAAACAAAGAAAAAAACCCGAAGAGGGCGGAGGAAATATAACCAACAGAGGGAACAGAAGGGACAACAATTGACAGAACACACAATTATCAATATTAGTCAACAGGATTTAACTAAACCGCAAATAAGTTTATTGAATAAGGGCCTCAAGTTTGCTCCTACAACACCTTTAAATAGGTTTGATACATATATTGGTGTGGAGAAATTTGTAAGAAAATTATGTCTCAAAAAGTATTTTCAAAAAAACCCAAATGAAAGAGCAGACACAGGTATATCAGATTATAGACATACAGATTTGAGACAGAGATCGAAAATGTACCCTAGACAGGAGGCAGGACGTGAGATTTCTACTTTTATCAAGAATGTAGAAGCCGATATACGTAAAATAAGAGGAAAATCACATAAAAACACATGAATATAACAACTTAACGAGACAGGAGGTTGAGGCCCTAAAACAACAAAAAGATGGACAATATAACGATCCGACCCGCGGATAAGGGAGGAGCAGTGATCATCCAAGACACAATTAATTACGATAAAGAATATAGGAAACAACTCCTAGATGAGACGTATGTGAAACTAAATACTGACCCAACAAAGAAATACCATAAAATTCTAGTGGATATATGTATGAAAGGTCTAGAGAAAAATATACTATATGAACAGGAATTCAATTATATTACTGAAACAGAACAAAGAGTCCCCAGATTCTACTGTCTCCCCAAAGTACATAAGTGTGCCGGGGATCCTCCAGGCCGCCCGATTATTTCGGGTATTGGCTCAATATCCTCGAATTTATCCCAGTATGTAGACCATATCCTACAACCCATTGTTAAGAATATACCGTCCTATATCAAGGACACAACCGAAATTATTAAGATTGTGGAGGGTCTTCATTATCAACCTACCTGGATTCTTGGTACACTTGATGTAAGTTCTTTATATACTATAATAGAACACACACAAGGCTTAGAGGCAATGGAGGATATGTTATTGAGGGACAATACTTTAACAGTGGAACAGATAAACTTCATTCTAGATAGTGTGCGTTTTATACTCACCCACAATTATTTTTCACACAAATATTATTTATTATTTTACTCACAAGATTTTTTTCTTCATGTTCGCGGCACCGCCATGGGTACCAGGTTCGCCCCCAGTTACGCCAATTTATTTATGGCTAAGTGGGAACAAGACATCATAACACCTCGGCTGGGGACGAGCCTGGTACTCAGGGGGCGTTATATCGACGATATCTTCTTTATTTGGAATGGAAGAGAGGAGAGTTTAGACCATTTTTTGAAAGAAATTAACCGAAACACTAGGAATTTAAAATTTACTCCAAGTGTGAGCCAGACACAGGTTGAATTTCTGGACCTATTAATCACAACAGGAGATGGTAAATTACTATGTAAAACATATAGAAAACCAGCTTTATCCGCTATACGAGTTGTCACCTACTCAGATGGTTCACTAATGTCCCCACGAGCCAGTTCCGCCGTATTAAACGTAACTGTACTCTGGAGACAGATTTTGAAGTGGAGGCCACAAAGATGGCTAGAGACTTTGTAGATAAAGATTACCCACAGAATGTAATTAGGGATGAGCGAACTTTTGAAAAGTTCGGTTCGATTCGGCGAACTTTCGTGAAGTTCGGATTCGTACGAACCTAACCTAAAACGAACCTTGCTATAACGGCTGAATAATTGCAGCTACAATAGTGGGAGTCTGATAGGGTATAGTTTCGTTTAGTTGCAGTTGCTATTACAATAAAAAAAGTGGAAAAAATCAAAGTGCAAAAATAGTGAAACCTCAGCCAGGTCGACAACATTTGACAGCATTGAAGATGTCCGCTGGAGCAGTCCATGTCATGCCAGAGCACCAAAAACACACGGTAGATTGTGGCACCAGCCCAAGAATAGGCTGCGTTGAAGTCAATGCGGTCTCAGTGACATCACAGGTCAGAAGACAGACAGGCGTACCATTTAATTAGACCTTGTGCACCCCAGAACAGGTACACATTAGCCAAGGTGTAAGTGATTACACGGGACATAGGACACAAAGTGCAAGTTGGCAACACCGGCAGCATTGCCTTTGACCCAGTAGGGTGGAAAACAGACATTTGACAGTGGAACCAGCAGCAGTAATAGTACTGTATTGGACCCAGTATGGTTGAGAACAGACAATTGATGGAGGAGGAGAAGGCAGCAGCACTTGATTGCACCAAGGCCAGTATGGTTGAGAACAGACAATTGATGGAGGAGGAGGCAGCAGCACTTGATTGCACCCAGGCCAGTATGGTTGAGAACAGACAATTGACGGAGGAGGCAGCACTTGATTGCACCCAGGCCAGTATGTTTGAGAAGAGACAAGTTGAGGAGGAGGAGGAGGCAGCACTTGATTGCACCCAAGCCAGTATTGTTGAGAAGAGACAAGTTGAGGAGGCAGCTTCAGCAGCTCTTGATTGCACCCAGTATGTTTCCAAATAGACAATTGACGGTGGGGGCATTAGTAGGAGCAGTATTCTTTTGGACCCAGAAGGGCCTAGTACAGAGAACTGAAGTTGGAAGCTAAGAATATGCACGCTTGTAAAAATCAGTTTTTATACATGACAAAATGTTGATGTAGAGTTCAGCACAGGACAGTCAACCTTAAAAAAACCCTCTAACATTACAGCTATGCAACCATAAGCACACGAGTACCAAATACTTCCTTAAATAGATACTTTATTATTCATTTAAAATACAATTGATACCAAATCAGATCAGGGAATCCAAAATCGACGCCTGGCACATCAATATACATTATAATTGCAGTATATGTATAAATATGACACAATTCCTATAATGTCCTAACGATATTTTAAGCGGGTGTGAAAGGCCACTACTTAATAACATTCATACTATATGACACCAATGTGTCTACTAATCGTAACTGTGTATCAATAATGACCAACAAACTACACTACCAATGGCTACTATAACAGGAGCATATCATATCAACTGCACACGGGGGCTACGATCACATCAAAGTAAGATTTCAATAACCTACCCACACCAATGCCAGAAAACACCAGGCGTCAAAACGACTTAATTAAGTAGTGGCCTTTCACACCCGCTTAAAATATCGTTAGGACATTATAGGAATTGTGTCATATTTATACATATACTGCAATTATAATGTATATTGATGTGCCAGGCGTCGATTTTGGATTCCCTGATCTGATTTGGTATCAATTGTATTTTAAATGAATAATAAAGTATCTATTTAAGGAAGTATTTGGTACTCGTGTGCTTATGGTTGCAAAGTGATTTATTGAGTATTCCGGTTACTTTTCTGTTGATATGGTGGCATATATTTAAGCTATAACATTACAGCTAGTCTAGTAGGATATGGATACGGTTAAATAGACAGACAACCTCACCCACAGAATCCATGAGGTGAAGAAAGAAAATTTAAAAAAGCACAGATTCAAGAAGGCTTTACACCAGTTCCATTATCCAAAAATACGTGTCCAATTTTAATGAAATGGACACCTCACTGGCACTCGCTTTACAAATTGACACAACTACTCTGGTGTCAAACCTGTTGAATCTGGGCCTATGGCTGTTGGCGAGACATATAGATATATATATATCTTTGTTACACCAGTTTGATGTCCTAACCGAGTGCAGCGCCCAACGCAATGGATGTATGCTTTTGTGTTTTTTTTGTGAGTTTTGCGTCGCCGTTGTTATTTTAACCAGATTTGTTACGAACTTTCTCAAAGTTTGGTTTGGTGACGAACTGAACTTTTGGCAAAGTTTGTAACGAATCTGGTTCGTTATGGTTCGGTTCGCTCATCCCTAAATGTAATACAGAAATCTCTAAATAAGGTAAGGGAAATGAATCGAGGAGACTTCTTCGAATCTGGGGAAACAAAAGAAACTAATGTTGATGATACAATGAGGATTGTTCTCCCTTTCAGCTCAGACCACAGGAAAGTAGAGAAAATAATTAATTGCCATTGGCACCATTTATTGAAAGATAAATCCATAGGCCCATCTTTATCAGAGAAACCTAGAATCACATACACCAGAGTACCATCATTGGGTCTAAGAATTGCTCCAAGCATTAAACCTCCATCATCTTTAGGAACACTAACAAATTGGGTAGGATTAAAAGGTTTTTATAGATGTGGAAAATGCGGAAATTGTAAAATCACTACCAATAATAAAAAGACAGAATGGATTTATTCTTCACAGTGTGACTATAAATGGCAAATTGATGAGTTTCTAACTTGTAATTCAACTAATGCTATTTACATTTTACAATGCCCTTGTAAAAAACAGTATGTGGGGAGAAGAAGAAAAGGGTCTCTGAACATATAGCCAATATTAGGAATGGCCGGGAAAACCATACATTGTCTAGACACTTCAAAGAAAAACATAACAAAGATCCAAGTGGTTTAATATAAATTGCCATTGAAACGGTGAAGCCACAATGGCGGGGCGGTAATCATATTAAGAAAATGTCCCGTTCAGAATCCAAAAGGATTTTTGATTTTAACACATTGGCCCCATTAGTACTGAATGCGGAAATGGAACTATTTGGATTCTTATGAATGGACTGGGGGACCCATGGCCGACGAGACGTCGAGGTCGGGCTGTGTTTTATTTACCAGCACCTCGATCTCTCCTTGCCCGTGGGTGCCCCCATACCCACTTCATTTGCTCTCCATACCGTTCAATTTTCGCAATGCTGTTCATCCATACACTTTATACCCCCTTCCTTGTGCTTTTGATTCATATGATATATACTGATATATGTATTTTATAATATATTCTTACAATTTGAAGAGAAAAGAAGAAAACGCATAAATAACGCAGTAAAGACGCAAGAGATGCTATATACAGGATGGTGATTAGAAAGGATCGTTTTTTATGGACAATGCATTCCACATTTTTGCGGACAATCCACTCCACATTTCATTGAGGTTCGATATGACCTATAAAAAGATGGGATATGGAGTAATTCAAAACTAGTCACTGAGGAAGGAGCAAGAACTCTGAAACACGTCTGACGTGAAGAGGCCAAACTATACCTTTTTAGGGTCCGGGCCCCCATTTTGTTGGCCCTGTTTTTGGACTTTGATACCAATATCCCATACATTTGCTAAGTTGGAACTTGGAGATCCGATTACAAGCTATCTACCTTTTCAATAGGTGCTTCAATCTACCTACTCCGCAAGGATCCACAGCTGCCCGAAAATCACGCGATATCCGAGAACCACTTGTGGACCACGTGACTCCCTTGAGACGCGCGGGCTGCGCTCTACAGCCGCGCACTCGGGAGAATATCCGGAGCATGTCATTATCCAGGAGTACGAATGCTACAGGTTGGGTAAGGTGCAAGTATAGCACATGTTACCCATATGGGACTAAGATGCAAGTTCATAAGCAATACTATATATGTACCATCCTGCATATACTAGGTAGGTACTCTGATTGTAAACCATTTAATGGTAGTACTCATGCATCTCCTACACATCTAACATGTAGCATTCCACGTACTTGAAGGCAAGACCGACGGAAGACATTTTTTTCCTTTATGTGCATATACATGAGAACAATTATCCATTGAGGAGGACTGCACTATCGTATACCAATATTGGAGATAACAAATGTCATATATGGACATTTTTGGTCAATTCATCTGATTCACCTACTGTATACAGATATCTCTATTGGTCACGTCATTGTACTTGTATATTATAGGTCACTTTACCATCTTACGGCTACCACCTGTATGTACTCAATAGAGTTTTATTTTTATTTTTATACATGAGGCTTTTATCAATAAATATTTTATCTTTATATACTTATATATTATTCATTCCAGGATAAGGTGTGCACATCCATATGTGTTAAATATTTACATAAAGCTATAGGGTGGGCCTATAGAGTCACTTCTTCCAGTGGGCCCTTGACACTCCAGTCTGACACTCTTTAAATCAGATATATTTTCTTCAGCGACCTGTTGGGAGTTTATTGCTGGATTGTTCATGTATCTTAATTGGAACTCCACTCAGTTCTTGGTGAAATGTTACTATTTACTCCCACCTTCTGCATTAATGCATCTCTTTTCATTTTAATCCATGTACCTTTAATCTTTGGCTGTGTGTTTTCTCCCATTAGTGCTGTGATCTTATTGTTAGTTTCCATGCTAGCAGTAATTTACAGCAAGCTTTAATTTTCTACTTCTTGAGATACACTGTTATCATTTTAGCACCTTCCTTCTCTTATTTTTGTAAGACGTGAGAACATTTTCTACAACATTAATATCTGACTCATCAAAATAACAGTGATAATAAACAAGATGTATTTATAACTGAGCTAATGGAAAATTCAACCAAAGCCAAAATATCATTGTCCTCACACGCTTGCTAAAAGGAAATGTGATTAGAAATTGGATGTACAGTATAAATAATTCAACTAGATTTTAAATTATTGATGGATTCATAATTTTTTTTCCTTTTTTGATTCGTTTGTCTAGGATGAAATTAATATGTGTAAAGGGATTATCTGGGAAAACATTTTTATGGATTATTCTAAGGACTGGCCACCAATTTATGATCACTGAGGGTCTAACCCCTAGGAACCTCAGCAATTATCACGAAGAAGGCTACATGAAAAGGTTTGAGCTGCAGTGCCAGACATCAGTGCTCCAATATGTCAAGATGAACATTAAGGAGTAATGGTGCTCCAGATTGTGCTGAGGACCTTTCATGTTGATGATTGACCTCCATTAGTCATACATTTGCAGAGAGCCCCGAAGGAGCCGGTGCAGAGAATGGGAGTTGTAGTGGCCCTGATGAAGTGTTGTGTCACGATGTAGTCCTTCAGGCCGTTGCTCCCTGGGGATCGGTGCAGTGGAAATGTAGTTTTGAAGAATGAGGCCAGAATTAAACATATAAAGTCTTTCTTACTGAGTGCAAAATAGAACTTCAAATACATTCAATAGAGAAGATTTTAAAAACAATCTTCTAGCAGCATACAAGTTATGGAGGCACGTTGGATGGCTGCAGTTTAACACTTACATTAGGTTGTACTGGCCTAGTAATGTTCTGGGTGATGGCTGTCCCTCACCTCCCAGCAGTGTCTTCCAATGCTGATGCAGCTGTTCACTGTACTGACTTTTGTCTTAATGATTTACTTGAGGTAGAATGTAACTGTAATTAACTTTGGAGAATCCTCTTTAGGAACTGGATCTCAGACATATGCTTACTTCATCCTGTGTAGCCCTTCTGGCAGCTCACTCCTACAAAGGGGGGTGTAACAGGGTGGTCAGCCCTGTTCCAAGCCAACCTTTGCCAATCATTCCTTACTGGGTCATAAATAATTTTTAACCCTTTTAACATATACATTAAATGGAGGCCATAAGTCTGACATATAAGCAGTCTTAACATAAACCAGTTCTCCGAGTTCTAGTTAAAAGGGGCTGTCCAGGGTTTTTAAGTGATGGCATATCCTCAGGATAGGCCACCACTAGTTGATCAGTGGGGGTCTCACAACCGTCCATATCTACCGTTAAAAGCTGTGACTTACAGAGAGCAGGTTGCAACAGAAAACACATATCCCTTGAGAAAGGACACATGTCACGCTCGGGTCTGGGAGGGAAACACCACACCGAACATGGGAGGGAAACACCACACCGAACATAGGAGGGAAAGGGAGTGAGGGAATAAGACCTGGAAACTAGGGAATGTAGATGGACACCTCCTGGTAAAACCCTAATCAAGTCCTTACTAACTATCAGTATGAACAGACCCCAGAGGTAGGTGAGTTCATACACAGGAGTACCTAGTGTCCTATCTAACCCTATAGGACCCTGGTACTAATATCAGGACTGAAACAACCCGTTCCCCGAAAAGGTAGGACGAACAGGAGTCTCCCTCAGGCCTTAATACAAATGAAAGGGAAATGCAACACACAGAAAAACCCAAACAAAATACAAAAGGGAAAGAAAACACTTAAAGGGAACCTGTCAGCTCCAAAACACCCCCTGAACTAGAGTAAGCGGTGTATAGTGTAAGTGATGCTGAATCCGAATATGTAAGTTTTATCTTCATACTCACTTCCATTCCGACGCTGTGCTCCCACAAACCGGCAGTAAAATGCATTGACATGAATCTTCTTTGAGTCCTCTGAGCACCGGAGTCCACTGAGTGTATTTTACTGCCGGTTTGTCAGAGCACAGAGTCAGAATGGAAGTGAGTATGAAGATAAAACTTACATATTCTGATTCAGCATCACTTACACTATACACCGGTTACTCTAGTTTGGAGGGTGTTTCAGAGCTGACAGGTTCCCTTTAACTTCAAAGAAGCTGTGGCAGCACCAGAAACTCAGCTGACGTCCACACACCAGCTATCCACAGGTCCAATAGAAGCTATAAACCGCACAGCATTGTGGAGGAAACAACTTTAACTAGGGAACATGAAATGACCACAATAGCAACACCTGGGGGTTTAGGTTGTGGCAAGCACCAGAAACCACACAGACGCCTATTGATCCACAAGGTAAAGATGTCAGATCAAACCATGTGTTTCCAGTCTCACAGATCTCCTGCCACTCACTGTTGCGGGAACGTCCGTATATCTCGGCACGTCCGTGACAACACACCCCAGAGCTGAAACAGAAAGGACATGCCTCTGAGCTGCCAGCCTGAAATAAATCTAGCAGAGCAATTGGAACAATGAATGGTGAGATTACTGGATCCATGTAAGGTACAAGACACTTTTAGCTTTGATAAAACTATTTTTTATGTACAGTATTATATGGTGTCTGATTTTCACTTGTTACATCAATCATGGGATGACCCCAAAGGTGACCTTCAGCAGCTGTCAATCAAACTCTTGCTTCGGTGAAAGCTATTCACATGCATGCTCATCTTGGCCAAACATGGACGTGTCTTTAACATTAATCATGGAACACACTCTTTAATGGTGCAATAATGGTGCATGATTTTTATACATTGTATAGCGGCTGTGCTTGGTATCGCGCTCCACCCAATTGACTTCTTTGGGGCTGAGCGCAATACCAAGTACAGCCGCTATACGATGTACAACGCTGTAGCGCTAGTGCCTTCTCAAACAACTGATGGCGGGGGTCCCTGGTGTCTGATCCCAACCAATTAGTCTTCGGGAATGCAACAGCCCATCCAGTACCAACAATCCCATAGGTCCTTAAAATAGTCCTCAATTCACATTAGAAGGCATTTAAAGACGCATTGTACACTCTGGCAGGATACAGCCGAAACGTTGCACGGGCACTTTCTGTGGCCACTTTTTGTACATTTTTCTATGGACCCTGCTTAAATAAAATGAAGATTTTATAAGGATATGCTGCCGTCTAATGTGAATTGAGGACTATCCTGAGGACAGGTCATTATTCGTAAAATCCCGGATAACCCCTTTAAAAAAAATAAAAACCATACACTAAAAAAATAAAAGGAAAGGATTATCTGTTCAGGGCATATGAATAGGAATAGAGATCAGCAAGTGCAGCTACAGTATCACAGGTGGTATGTACTGTATTACAGGTGCAGTATTCCTGTAGGTGCTGATACCTCAGGGGTTTCAACAGCCAAACCTCCAACAATAATCTGATAAGCGTGTTATAAGTATTTAGAAAGGACATTTTCTCCCAGGACCACCACTGAACATAAACATTACCCAAATTATTTTTTGAGCCTAACACTGGACCAGAACTGATATACCAAACATGCATTTGAATTTTAATAAAATTTGCTGCCTCCCTAAACCTGTTAGCGCTTACAGATAGAGAACATTTAGTCTACATAACACTGCGTTATTGCTTGTAATAAGACTATTCTACATAAAAAGGAAACACAATTAAGATATTTTTAATTATAGAAACTTATTGCAGCCCACTATAGACACAATGGAGATTCAAAAGAAGACTTCAGGCGCTCCCAAAAAACAGCACTAAAACAATAGTCCCATGAAATGCGAAATTTATCCTTATTCCAAGTGTTTGCTTTTACAAGCTACAATATTTTCTGAAGAGCATTTTTCATCCAGTTTTATATAATAACAATAGAAGCTGAAATTTAAAATCTTAGCATCTATTCAGTGAACACAGCAGTGCATTCACACAGTTATGTACGGAAGAAAGAAAACATTTAAAGGGACACTACTATCAACAATCCTGTAATCACATATTAACAGCCTATATATGAATGGAATTTTTGTAAAATAAAAAATGTATGGGTGACTTTCTGGATATCATTTTATGGGGGCACTTGATGTACTTTATTCTGCTTTATATTCTGGTTCTTTAACTTCTTCAGAGGGGCGTAGCTACATGATGGGTGTGGTATGATGCAGCTGATAATGTGCATTTGCCCAATATAGGTTTCCTATATGATGTAGTGGAAATTACATTTTGTTTGGAGACCAGCCTAATATCCAAAAAGGTGGTATCATTTTTCTTGGTGTCACCCATAAATTCATGTTAATAATGTTGGAAAGTCATTAAACTCCTCTTGCGATGCCTTCCAAATAATTAATAAATCACCAATATAATAAGTAAACCAAGAAAAGGGTTGGAGTTAACAAAAAAAAACCCTAGAAACAAATGTCAGAATTCTGTGATTGCTGTTGGGCAATGTGGCTTGTCATGACATTCGGGATCACATGATCATGGGGTAGGCAGTACAATCCTTGCGCACGTCCTCCTGCTGTCTGGTCCTGCCTCTTTTCCGCCAATAGTGTGAATGTAAGAATCAAGTGCCACAGAGAGTAGCACCTGATGATCATCAATATAGCCTTCAAACAACAAACATTCACTTAGTAACTCCTGAAGAAGCCTCATAGCGAAACACATTGGAGCCCAAGTGGCACTTGATATCATATTATACCAATATTGGTTGCAAATAGACAAAAGCAGCACAAATCTCTCCGACACAGTATCGTGAAATCATGTTTTTTCAAACTTGTCATCTTGAGTCATCCATTTGGGAAGAGTCAAGGCAAGATGAACGGTAAGAAAGGATACATTTGTAAATTAATTTTGTTTCTATGCTTCGGTTTCTTCTATGCTGTCATGATTGATGCTTTTGAATTTCAGCTAACCATTATTGTGGCTCCCAAAAATCCGTTAGCTGATTAAACTCTCCAATTTATTCTACCATATACATCTAATGAAATGGTGGCCTAGTCAGGATATTTTCCGATTTTCAAGTGAAGTTTAGATAATGGGAGTTGTGATTTACATCATTTTGAAAACAGCAGTGATTGAGGGGCAAATGCCCTTTTGCTCCATGGTGAAATGCTCATAGTATTATAGATATGATTGCCTTAAAACACAATTGCATGAATAGGAAGGCCAAAACTTGTTCCCTTTGTTGTTCCTATTGTGTCTAAAGCCAACCCTGGACCCAGAAGGAATACCTGAAGTCACATAAGCAACACTTTTAACAGAAAGAAGAAAAGCAAGAATAATTTCATCGGTCTGAATATTTGCTCTGGAACCTGAAATGTTGGTGTGAACTTTCCACAACAACACAGAGGTTAACAGACAATGAGTTTCTTTGCTCTTTGCCCAAGTTTCTTGATAGAAGGTCAACTAAGTAACCCTAAGTACATAGCCTTGTCCTACACACATACTGTACTGTCAATCAAGGTTTGTTACTGGACAGGCCAGAGAATTGTGGAGGGAAATCATTTTCAGATGCTGTTTTCACAATGGTAGAACATTATATCTGTAGATAATAAGACAAATCATTACTTTGACCAAGTAAATAGCACTTTGTAGAATCTCCATCACAGTAAATGAGGTTTCTGTGATGATATTGTTTTCAAGGCCTTTCAAATCAATACAATAAGTGAGTGAGTCACCGGAAAAAGTGTTAACATGCATGAACTCAACCATATCATGTGTGGGAGTTAGCTTTACAAATGGCAGGCAACTCCGGAGTGTACTGCCGAAATAGCTCACTATTAGTAACCTACGGTACATGGCACATATCTGCCCTCTAGTATCTTTCCTGCTGGTTGCTTACACATGATATACCAACTCAGAGCAAGACACAGAAAGCAGAGGGCCCCTGTGCAAAGAATGTGACTGGGCCCCCAGCCCCCAATTCTCAACCTAACCTATGGTGTCTTAACATTACATACAGCAATACAAAACATATAAGGTAAGACTACTTTCATACCTGTGGCACTACACTCTGGCCTCCTGATCCGGCAGACAATGCATGGAATTGCCAGACTGTGGCCAGATCTCTGCCGGACCCCATTATAGTTAATGGGGCTGGTGGGCTTTCTGTCTGCATCCAGCAGTGCCGGAGCCAGTGAATTCCGGCAGGCTGTTCTCTGCTGGAACAGTCTGCCAGAATCACTAACTCAGATGTGAAAGTAGCCTAATCCAGGTCCACATACATCCATTGACATCTCCTATGATGTAGATGTTCTCTGTCCTCATCTTCTCCTTTCAGACCAAACCGCCATGATGATGACAGACATCTTAGTTTCCTACTTTTCCATCAGTCTCCCACCTTCTTGAATACCCCATCCTGCCATCTCCAATACTGAGACACTGTGCTCCCCAAAACTATAGTGCTGAATCAGTCTCCTTGCAAATACTAGTTACACAGTTAGCACCGCATTCAGTAATTATTGGCACACAGTGCTCTAAAAAATAACTGCGCCCAGGAAATAGTGCCCCTGACACTAATAGTGCAAACCTAATGTCCCCCAAAAATAACCACGCTCAGGAAACAGTGTCCCTGACACTAACGTGTAACCAAAATGTCCCCCAAAAATAACTGTGCTAAGCTGATACCGTGACAGGGTGCCCCCCCACAGTAATAGTGCTCCCCAAAGTCTCAATAGAAATTATTAGTGCCCCCAGTAGGGCCAATGTCCCCACAATGCCCTCATAATGTGTGCCAATGCCCCTACTGTGTGCCCAAAAAAACCCTCTTAGTGACCTCAGTTGAGCCAAGGTCATCATAGTGCCTTATAATTTGTGTCAGTATAAAATACTCCTATATAGTGCCCCCATAGTGCTCCTCCCCTTGTTCCCATGGTGCCTGACATAATGTGCCAGTATAAAATGTTCCCATAATGTGTGTCAGTATAATGCCCCTATATAATGACCCCCGTGTGTGCCAGAATATATGATAGGCCCCCCATAGTGCTCACCCCCCCTCCATATTGCCCCCCACGTGTGCCAGTATATATGATTGTGCCCCCCACGTGTGCCAGTATATATGATTGTGTCCCCCATGTGTGCCAGTATATATGATTGTGCCCCCCACATGTGCCAGTACATATGGTAGGTCCCCCATAGTGCCCCCCCACGTGTGCCAGTATATATGGTAGGTCTCCCCCATAGTGCTCTTCCTCCTTCTCCTCGATAGTGCCAGAAAGGGCCCTTAGTAAAGCGTAAATGAAAAAAATAAACAATTATACTTACCTCCTTGCCTCTTTCAGCGATGAGATGCCGGTGTCCCGGGCTGTACGGCTCAGGCGGCACAATGATGTCATCGTGCCTCGCCTGTACCAACTAGTGGCAAACAGTAAGTTAAACTTTATCCAATATGCAATGTTCCTTCTAGTGTACACAAACAAATCTTCCATGGCAAGCAAAAATCCTAGCTTAAAAATCAGTATCATAATTAGAGATGAGCGAATCTTCAAAAATTCGCTTCAGTGAATATTCAACAAATTTGTAAAAAGATTTGTTCTTAATACAAATTTATTCGGTCGTTATTCTGGTCGTGTTCTGCGAACATTTCCGCATAAATAATGAACATAACATTGTTAAAGGTATGCTACTTAACTGAATACGTTATAATCCAATTGCACAAAAAAGGCACCATTGCACATATTGCATAAAAAAATAATGCTAACAATGATAGAAAGGTGTTAATGTGATGTGTATAGAGCTGTGTAGCCGCAGAGTGGTTAGAGTGGCCATACTGACTTCTGTCCTCCAGTGGCAGATTGTAAAATCAAACTGGCTCTGGAAAAAAACATAGAAGTGGCCCCATTTTTTATTTTTCATTTTTGTTATTAATATGGGGTAAGGGGCTGATTTGAATTTTTTATAGTTTTAAAAACTGTTTTCTAGAGATGAGTGAATCATCCAAAATTCGCTTCGCCGAATGTTTGACGAATTTTTCAAAAGATTCGTACTTCTAACGAATCTATTCGGCCAAATCTGTGTACAAATCATACTTTATTATGTGGTGTTTTGCGAACATTCGCACACTAATAACGAACGTACAGTTGTTAAAGGTATGCAACTTATGTGAACATGTACAAAATTGCGTACAAATCCTCAGCGTACTATTGTCTAGCAATTGCGTAATACGCAGGCACGCACGATGCTAGGCTTTGCTGGAGCGGAATGGTGGAGCAGGAGGAACATTCTGAGTCTGACCCCTGGCTACATGATACTGTATCAGCAGATGACAGCAGATCATCCGGCTGTGATTGAGATGAGCGTGCCATCCACTCCACTACCTCATCCACTTTCTCCTCCACTACAATTTTGCGCCTTGGTGGCTTGGCCTGGTGGAACAATGGCCAAGTATTACAAATTTTACAAGTAGAAGCTCTTGCTACAGGTCCTTTGGCAGTGCTGCCCTGTGCCTTTTTTTGGAGCTTGAGGTTTGGCTGAAACCCTTTTGCTTTTCCATGCCAGACATTTTCATTTGACTGTGGCCCTACAGATCTTTGTCTCTCTCCCTATCTCTCTCCCTGTCTCTCTCCCTGCCTGATTAATTACTAGCTCTGCACTGGCCCTGCACTTGCCCTGCACTGGCCCTGCAGTATCCCTGATATGTGTAATATTGATTCCCAGAACAATTGCACCCAATTTTAACACAAGAGTTCTCTGTCTTCAGGAACTTCACAGACAGTGCTTCTGCTCGTCTCAGCAGTCGCAGCACAACTGATGCGTCACTGGCTTACTGAGCCTGTGAGCCAATCAGAGCAAGCCCTTCCCACTAGGTCAAGTGACCGCTTTCTTCCCGGGCTTTTTGCTGCACGAATAACAAACTAACAGTAAAAGTTCACTAATTAACTGAATTCGTACGCATTAGAATATAAAGTAAGTTATACATAGCATTAGCGTACAATTTATCGGACAAGTACGTAGCAAATGCTTAGAAAGCTTTAAGAACATTTTCAAATCTAACGGAGTGAATCTCAAAAAATTTGGATTCGCTTCACAGCTGAAAATTTCCAAGATTCGTATTGAATCTACGAAGCGGCGAATAGATTCGCTCATCTCTTACATTTTTTTCGCTTATTTTAAGTCCCCTAGAGGACTTTACCATGTGTTCATCTGCTTCTCCCATAGACTGCAATGATTTGCCATTGCAGCCTATAGGAGATTTAGTGTGTTCCTATGGAGCCCTACTACAGGCAGAACTCCAAAGGGACATTGCTGTGGCAGGCTTCAGAGGTTTCCTGTAATAGTGATTGCTGTCTGATGATGTACCCCTGCTTGCCACCACTGTCCCAGGCTCAGTGTTCAGCGGTGGATCCGCTCCACGGTTTCCTTCCAGCGCTGGGCACAGCATGCTTTCAGCTTGTTCCCTGTGTCGCCTGCCCTGACCTTTTGTTTGTGTGACTTCACTTCTGCTTCATCCTTTGCCCCTGCACTAGGCCTGTGACTATGACTAGGCCTGTTGACTATGTCTGTACACCTCTGGTACCTTGCTCTGGTACCTCCTGGTCCGCCAATCCTCAAGATGTAGAGGCCTGGTGTTCCAGGGGCTCCACGGTTATTACTCTTTCAGCAGAATAGGATGCCTGGCACAAGTTCAAAGTGTTTACTTGGCCTCCAAATTCCTCAGATCAAATTCTGATCAAACACATATAAGATGCGCTGGGAAAACAAGACTTATCCTTGGAGGTTCCACTTCTCAACTGTCAATAACGTTTAGGTGCCAGATGCCACAGGACACCTTCAGAGGTCTTGTGTAGTCCATGACATGATGAGTCAGAGCTGATTTAGTGGCATGACGGAAGCCTACACAATAATAGGCAGATGTTTTTGATGTTATGACTGATCATTGTATGTTTGTGCCCAAGCACATGCCATCAGTCCTAGCTCTGTAAAAAGACCAGAGTTGTCTGCCCATAAAGAAGCTTCTAAGTCAAAGTGATAGAAATCAAAATGTTACATCCATGTCCCTTGACAACTACAAATGAAATCTGGAAAGCAACTAGATGCTAAATTTTAACTTTCTAATAATTTGCTGAAAACCCAGCATATCAGGCTATAGTTCCAATGAAAGCAGGGTTCCATAGAAAAACAGCAAATGGATCTTATAATGCAGCGCTAATGCACTGCAATGTAAACTGAAAGCTATCTGAAGTTTGTATATTCTAGACCCCCCCTTATCCAGAATAAAAATAAAAATAAGTACAGTAAGCAATAAATAATATACATCATAGACATTGCCACATCTGAAAACGCCTGTACTATTAAAATATAAAAATGTTTATCTCATACAGCGATAAATATCAGAGAAAAATCAAAATGGCCTGTTCATCTTTTTCTTCATTGCTTCACCTCCCAAAAAAGTGAATAAAACGTAATTTTAAAAAACCATACACATGCCAAAATGATATCAATAAAAACTACAGATCACACTGCAAAAACTGAGCCCCCAAACAGCTCTGGAGACATAACTATAAAATAAAGTTACTGGGGTCAGAATATGGCGATAAAAAGAAAACAAATTTTCCAAAGTTTTTATTTTTTTCAGTATTAAAACACAAGAAAAACTATATAAATGTGGTATCATTGTAATCTTCTCCTAGAGAATAAAATAAACAGGTCTGTTTTATCACATAAGGAACACCATAAATACAAAACCTGTAAAAATGTGGTGGTATTGGAGGATTTTTTTTCCCAATTCCACTCTATTTGGAATTTTTTACATTACATTACATTGTATGCAATAATAAATGGCGCCATTAAAAAGTACAACTTGTCTCACAAAAAGCAAGCCCTCATATGGCTATGTAAACAGAAAAAAAAAGTTATGGCATTGGGAAGGCAGGAAGTAAAAAAAAATGGAAACGCAAAAATGAAAAATTCTCCAGGACTCAAGGAGTTAATTAAGACCTGTCTTTTCTATCAATAATAAACTTTCTGCACTTCCTTGTATAATAAAGAAAATCAGCAGGAGGAGATGCGATACTGAAACCATTGTACAAGTTAGTCTCATTTAATGTAAACATTCGGATCCAAGCTGTGTTAATAAAAGGAGCTGTGATTACTTTGTTATTATCATCAATAGTTAATTTTCCAGTTTTATTCACTATTATGATTTCACTATAACATTGTTTTAAGCTCTGTGTGAGCTAATTTGTAACTCTACTATGATCATCTCCTTGCTGAGGTTACAGTTGCTTAGTGAGAACAAAGTGTACTGTGTTGTATGCTATTACTTTGATATTTGTGGGAAAAAAATGAAATCTATATTGAAAAACAGCCGTGAAATTTATGAAACAACAAGGTTAGATTTGTAGTAAATAGATTGAAATGGTTTTATTTGTGCTATTATTTACATATTAAATGAACATTTCAGAATTTTACTATTAATAGCTTATATCCTTAGGACAGGCCATCAATATCTGATCGGTTGGGGTCCGACACCCCGCACCCCTATCAACCAGCTGTTCTGCAGTAGCTCTGGAGCTACACGGCTATGTGCGCTTTGTGATGGATGGAGCTGGATTCTGCACTGCTCCTCCCAGGGGCGTAGCTAAAGGTTATGGGCCCTGGTGCAAGAGTTCAGCTTGGGCCCCCTTCCCTTAGTGCTCTGTGTGTCTTCTTATGTGGCACAAGGGTCTTTGGGCCCCCTCAGGCTCCTGGGCCCGGTAGCGACTGCTACCTCTGCACCCCCTATAGCTACGGCCCTGGCTCCTCCCATTGCAGGGCTGCAGTAACAAGACCTATCAACTCAGGGGTGCGCCAACAATGAGGCCAGGTGAGGTGATCTCCTCAGGCAGCACCAGGTAAGGGCAAGGGGGGGGGCAGCCGAAGTGCCATGGGCTGAAGGGAAGGGGTTAGGTTAAGAAATTGGCATTGGGGAGGGGGGGGCACCGTTTCAGTTTTCGCCTCAAGCAGCAGAAAGGCTAGGTGCAGCTCTGTGTCCACTACATGGTGGATGGAGCTGTTTAGTTCCAGTACCAACTGGAGCTACCCCAAAACAGTTTATTGGCAGGGGTGTGAGACCCAAACAGATAGTGATAGCGTATCCTGCAGAAAGGCTATGAAAAGTAAAATCCTGGAATACCTCTAGAAGAAAAAGGTCCTACTGTACAAATGTACCAAGCAGGGGTGTAATTACCATAGTGGCAGACCATGCGACTGCAATGGGGCCCAAGGCAAGAGGGGGCCCAGTCTTCTACTGGAGGTAAAATTTTGGTCAGGACTCTACCCTCTAAAAGAACAACTTTTAGCAAATGAGGCAGTGGAAAAATGGCCCAAGGGTCACTGAAAGGGATTTAGGCAGAAACCCTTCTGTCCTGTGTGGGGGGTCTGGTTTGACCCGTGCTACGGGGCCCTTACTTCTCTATGCATGCCACTGTAACATAGTAACATAGTTTATAAGGCCGAAAAAAGACATCTGCCAATCCAGTTCGGCCTGTTTTCCTACAAGTTGATCCAGAGGAAGGCAAGCGTTAAATTGACCATTAACGAGCTATACTATCAACTTTACATGCTGTGGTCCACATATGGTACCAATCTAATGCACATACTAGCTGAACAACTATCAACCAAGATGTTTAAAAGGGTTTTCTGAGACTTATATAGGTCTGGGTAGGTCATCAGTATCTGATCGGTGGGAATCCGACATCCAAGACCCCCGTGGATCAGTTTGATAAGTCACCAGCGCTCCTGTGAGCGTTGCTGCCTTCTCCCTTCTCACAGACTCATTCACTTCAACGGGGTGGAGCTGCGCCTAGGCCATGTGACTGATTAACATGTTGTCACTGGCCTAGGAAAAACAAAGAGAAGGCCATGACGCTACTGCGTGTTCTGCTGCCTTCTCGTACAGCTGATCGACGAGGGATCCCGGGTGTCGGATCCCCACTGATCAGATACGGATGACCTGTCCTGAGGATCAGTGGTGCACCTAGCCTTTCTGCTGCCTGAGGCGAAAATTGAAACAGTGCCCCTCTCCCCCAATCGCGAAATTGTCAACCTACCACCTTCCCTCATTACGTATATCACTACAAAGCATACAGGGTAATACAGTGCCTGATACCGCTTACTACAGCAATGTCTCTCTCCTCATCTTCTCCATTCAGACCAGACCACCATGATGATTTTTCACCCATTTCTCATCTCGTCGCAGTTTGATATAAAGACATCTTAGTTTCGGAACTTTTCCATCATCCTCCCACCTTCTGGACAAATCATCCTATCACCCATGGGCGTAGCTATAGGGGGGGCAGAGGTAGCAGTCGCTACCGGGCCCAGGAGCCTAAAGGGGCCCAAAGACACTTTTGCCGCATAAGCAAACACACTAAGCAGTGATGGACAGGGGGGCCCAAGCTGAACTCCATGCTATCACCAGTACTGTGCCCACTGTGCTCCCCAATATTATACTGCAGAAACAGATAACCCCCCTGATAATACTAGAACCACACAGATAGTTCCCTTCAATAATTATTGGAATGCAGTGTCCTAAAATAACTGCGCCCAGCAAATAGTGCCCCTAATACTAATAGTGTAAATATAATGTCTCCAAAAAATAATTGCGCTAAGCTGATACCGTGCCAAGGTGCGCCCACAGTAATAGTGCTCCCAAAATTCCCACCAATAGTAATAATTATCTGCCAGAGCACACTTGGTAGTTATAGTGCCCCTAAAGTGCCCCCAACATGTCCCCACTGTGCCCCAGAAGTAATAATGTTCCCATAGTACCCATACTAGTAATCATGTTCCCCATAGTCCCCCAGTAGTAATAAAGCCCTCCATAATGCCCCTCAGTAGTAATAATTCTCCTTATAATGTGACAGTAGTAGTGACAGCAGGGTTGAACTCCTTCGGCCCTGCTGTGAGCGGTCCGCTCTGATTGGACAGCGCTCACAGCAGGGCAGAAGAAACGCCCATTGAGGAACAGGGAGTCTCCTCCTCCCTGTTCCGATGCTTCTGAATTTACATAAAGCCCGACAGAAGACCGGGGGGCCGTGTGAAGCCACCGGGGGACCTTTTGGGAAAAAAAAGCGCCGCTACCATCAGAGGGGGATACACTATGAGGTACATAGTGTAGTTTGATTTTTTAAAAGTGGTGAAAGGTCCTCTTTAAAATGAACACCAGTACAAATAATGCCCATTATGTGTGCCAGTAAAAAAATACCCCCTTCATTTTCGTACGCAATTAGTACGCTTATGCGTACATGTTCAAAGAGGTTGCGTATAGAGATGAGCGAGCACTAAAATGCTCGGGTGCTCGTTATACGAGTCGAACTTTTCCTGATGCCCGGGTGCTCGTTACGAGTAACGAACCCCATTGAAGTCAATGGGAGACTCGAGCATTTTTGCAGGGGACCAAGGCTCTGCCTAGGGAAGGCTGGGTGAAAACCTGGAAACCTCAGAAAATGATGGAAACACCACGGAAATGGACAGGAAACAGCAGGGGCAGCATGCATGGATGCCTCTGAGGCTGCCCAATCCCACCATTACCCCAAATTCTCCTAGTGGGGCATGTTGGTATCGATTCTTCTCAGTTTAATACCGTATACGTCCCCTATCTTGGGACCCTATATTTCATGGATTTTTCGACTACGGAAAAAGAAAAAGAGCTTGCTCTGGCCAAGGGAGTGTCTTTCCTACTGCAGCTAAGGGGACGTGTCCATGCTCTGCCTATCACAGGTCAGGAGGCAATTAAAAGAAGAACAAAAAAAAAACATCAGTACAATATCTAATACGTCCCCTATCCAGGTAAATTGTTTGGAGAGAGGGCCTGTAGATGGGGGGCAGACTGGGGGGAAGGAGGTTGAGCTGGAAGAGCCAGAGGAGTGCCCCCTGGGGTAGCGTGTGAGGTGGTGACAACAGCCAGATGTATTTGGAAAAACTGTAGCATCAACCGGCACGATATGTATTCTTCTGAGTTTAATACCGTATACGGCACCTATCCGGAAAAATAGTTTGGAGAGAGAGAAAGAGAGGAAAAAGACGTGCAGTATGGAGCAATTACACGGAAACTATTAGATTAGGCAGATGTGGTCTGCTTAATTGCAACCCAGACAAATAAGAGAAAGAGAGGAAAATGACATATTTTTAAAAGTGACGTTCAGTATAGATCAGGGGTGCACAACGTTTTCGGGGTGGGGGCCACATTGTCCGACTGAACCAACGTCAAGGGCCGAAAATAAAATTTAAAGGGGTATTACCAACTGAAATACTGTATTTATGGCAGATTGAACACACAGTGTATACCATTAATGTCTAGTTACAGTTCCAGGAGTCCCATCTAATGGGAGAAATACATGAAAAATGCATGTGAGCAGCCACAAAACATGGACATACATGTCTGTTACCAGATGGATGGGGCCACACAGTATGGTATCAAGGGCCGCATATGGCCCCCGGGCCGCAGGTTGTGCACCCCTGGTATAGATCAAGTGTGGTATGTGTTCTATGTATACTACTCAGTTTATACATAGAAAATTTAAATACATTAAAAATTTAAAATACATTAAAATTTAAATACATTAAAAATTTAGCATCAACCGGTACAGTCGTAAATTATGAGATTGATCAAGTGTGGTATGTCTTCTATGTATACTACTCAGTTTAATACCATATATGGCAGCTATCCGGAAAAATAGTTTGGAGAGAGAGAAAGATAGGACAAAGACGTAAATTGTTTGGAGAGAGGGCCTGTAGGTGGGGGGGCAGGCCGGGGGGAAGGAGGTTGAGCTGGAAGAGCCAGAGGAGTGCCCCCTGGGCTAGCGTGTGTGGTGGTGACAACAGCCGGATGTAGTTAGATTGACGACACAGGACCCCAACTTAAAAATTTTGCATCAACCGGTACAATTATCAATTATGAGCTCGATCAAGTGTGGCATGACTTTTTAGATGGAGATTGCATGTGGTCACGTACTCC
>ONZH01008075.1:0-50048 GCA_900303285.1 Rhinella marina | reverse complement strand
CCTGCCATTATGTTGATTTTTCGTGATGTTGCTGCAGTGGCCGGGTTTGGGGTGTCCCCAACGCCACGCTGGGGCCCCAAGCACCATTGAGGTGACACCACATGTTGCTGCTCTCCAGAATGGATGGTAAGGTGTGGTGCACCCCAATGGCACATAAGTCCAGAGAGTCAGGGTCTGCAGTAACTGGAGGAATTCAGAAACAAAACAATACAGGCAAAGCATAGAGCTGGCTTCTCCAGTCTCCTCTCTGAGACGAGGCATAGGGCCGGCTTCTCCAGTCTCCTCCCTGAGACGAGGGCATAGGGCCGGCTTCTCACAGTCTCCTCCCTGAGACGAGGCATAGGGCCGGCTTCTCCTGTCTCCTCCCTGAGATGAGGCATAGGGCTGGCTTCTCCAGTCTCCTCCCTGAGACGAAGCATAGGGCTGGCTTCTCCAGCCTCCTCCCTGAGACGAGGCATAGGGCTGGCTTCTCCAGCCTCCTCCCTGAGATGAGGCATAGGGCCGGCTTCTCCAGCCTCCTCCCTGAGACGAGGCATAGGGCTGGCTTCTACAGTCTCCTTCCTGAGACGAGGCATAGGGCCGGCTTCTCCAGTCTCCTCCCTGAGATGAGGCATAGGGCTGGATTCTCCAGTCTCCGCCCTGGCAGAAGTGTTTGATGCTCAGGAAAGGCCTGATTTAGCTGTCCCTCTCTCTCAGAAGGCTAGAATCCTGGTCAAGGGCCCACAGTCTATAGTTTAGTAGCCCGGGTGGCTCCTTGTGTCACAGGGCTGTGGACCTATGGTCTGTGGCTCAGCATCCCCATCTCAGCGTTTTCTTCTGATCACTCATGCAGCCTAGCATGAGTCTCCCCTCTAAGCACTGGTCCAAAACTGCAGCACACTAGGGGCTCTGACTGCTCTCCTTATATACCATCTCTGGAACCTTCTAGTGGGAGGGGTGGAGTGGAGAAGCTCAGCACAAACAGATACAATGTTACACTTTTCATCTGTCATATACTTACATTACAGCTTCATTGATACTGGATGGCAAAGACACAGCACTTGTTCCAGACAAAAACAAGTTTCCAGACATAACAACAGAGCTAAAACCAGACAGTCACAAGGTCAGGCTGTCTGGGTTTGGTGGTAAACAACATCTGGATTTTTCCCTTGAAAACTTCTTTAAACCCTAGTAGCTGTGGAAAATTACCAGCTTCTCATTCAAAGTCCTATCAGTCTCTCAGTATTCATTAACCCTTTCTACAGAGCCATGTATATACAGTGATAATGAACAGGAGTCAACGCTTGAGCGTTGACTCCTCATTCGGTTGCCGCCCTCCCCACTTGGTGACTGGGCCACTATTTTGACTCCCTCATGCGGTTGTCATCCATACCACTCTTCGACTGGTCCACTATGTTGACGTCTCATGTCGTTTCCACTTCATCACTCTGTTCTGGGGCCACAATGTTGACTCCTCATGCCGTTGCCACCTCTCCACTCGGTCATGGGGTGTAACAGTGTGTAACAGAACAGGTTTTGTAGAAATCTATGTGGAATCAGTGAATTGTTGTAACAGGAGCGCGCTCTTTCACTCTATAGTAAGATCTTGGGCCTCTACACGGTTCTTTATAGCTGGCACTGACATCGACCTGTAAGGCTGAGTTCACACTTGAGTTTTTGGTTAGTTTTGGCCCTCTAACTGCCCAAATGAGTAAAGTGTGTAGTGATTCTAAGAGTGACGCCTGTTATCTGCCTGTCATACTGACTCACAGTATTGTGTCACTACCACAGCAGACTCCCTATGTGTTACTGCAAGGCACAGTGTTCTACACCGCTATACAGGCTCTGCAGGTGGGAAATAGATGATTAACGCGATTCGCCACAAATATATTCAGATGGAATTTCTCTAATTTCTAGTCATAATGTTAATGAGAAGGTGCATTGTGTCCGCTCTCCTGTCCCCAGGTCAGTAATTCGCATTTTCCCTCAGTTCCAACACATTAAGAATGGCCAACGATGAAACTGTCAACCGTCTGAGGCACAGCTTTCGGGAGGGGAAGACAAGGCCCTTACAGTTCAGGATGTCCCAGCTGGAAGCCCTGAGCAGATTCCTGGAAGAAAATAAGGAGGCGATAATGGAGAGTCTGAAAAAGGACCTGAGAAAGGTGAGAGCTGGGCACAGGTCACATCCAAAGCAGCACACAAACCTTGGGGGCAGGTGTAAAGTGTTAGAGGGGCTCCATCACAGGTCACATCCAAAGCAGCACACAAACCTTGGAGCCAGGTGTAAAGTGTTAGAGGGGCTCCATCACAGGTCACATCCAAAGCAGCACACAAACCTTGGAGCCAGGTGTAAAGTGTTAGAGGGGCTCCATCACAGGTCACATCCAAAGCAGCACACAAACCTTGGGGCAGGTGTAAACTGTTAGAGGGGCTCCATCACAGGTCACATCCAAAGCAGCCACACAAACCTTGGGGGCAGGTGTAAACTCTTAGAGGGCTCCATCACAGGTCACATCCAAAGCAGCACACAAACCTTGGGGGCAGGTGTAAAGTGTTAGAGGGGCTCCATCACAGGTCACATCCAAAGCAGCACACAAACCTTGGGGCAGGTGTAAACTCTTAGAGGGGCTCCATCACAGGTCACATCCAAAGCAGCACACAAACCTTGGGGGCAGGTGTAAAGTGTTTAGAGGGCTCCATCACAGGTCACATCCAAAGCAGCACACAAACCCTGGGGGGCAGGTGTAAACTGTTAGAGGGGCTCCATCACAGGTCACATCCAAAGCAGCACACAAACCTTGGAGCCAGGTGTAAACTGTTAGAGGGGCTCCATCACAGGTCACATCCAAAGCAGCACACAAACCTTGGGGGCAGGTGTAAACTGTTAGAGGGGCTCCATCACAGGTCACATCCAAAGCAGCACACAAACCTTGGGGGAAGGTGTAAACTGTTAGAGGGGGCTCCATCACAGGTCACATCCAAAGCAGCACACAAACCTTGGGGGCAGGTGTAAAGTGTTAGAGGGGCTCCATCACAGGTCACATCCAAAGCAGCACACAAACCTTGGGGGCAGGTGTAAACTGCTAAAGGGGCTCCATCACAGGTCACATCCATAACAGCACACAACCTTGGAGGCAGGTGTAAACTGTTAGAGGGGCTCCATCACAGGTCACATCAAAGCAGCACACAAACCTTGGGGGCAGGTGTAAACTGTTAGAGGGGCTCCATTACAGGTCACATCCAAAGCAGCACACAAACCTTGGGGGCAGGTGTAAACTGTTAGAGGGGCTCCATCATAGGTCACATCCAAAGCAGCACACAAACCTTGGGGGCAGGTGTAAAGTGTTAGAGGGGCTCCATCACAGGTCACATCCAAAGCAGCACACAAACCTTGGAGCCAGGTGTAAACTGCTAGAGGGGCTCCATCACAGGTCACATCCAAAGCAGCACACAAACCTTGGGGCAGGTGTAAACTGTTAGAGGGGCTCCATCATTAGGTCACATCCAAAGCAGCACACAAACCTTGGGGGCAGGTGTAAAGTGTTAGAGGGGCTCCATCACAGGTCACATCCAAAGCAGCACACAAACCTTGGGGCAGGTGTAAAGTGTTAGAGGGGCTCCATCACAGGTCACATCCAAAGCAGCACACAAACCTTGGAGCCAGGTGTAAAGTGTTAGAGGGGCTCCATCACAGGTCACATCCAAAGCAGCACACAAACCTTGGGGCAGGTGTAAAGTGTTACAGGGGCTCCATCACAGGTCACATCCAAAGCAGCACACAAACCTTGGGGCAGGTGTAAAGTGTTAGAGGGGCTCCATCACAGGTCACATCCAAAGCAGCACACAAACCTTGGGGGCAGGTGTAAAGTGTTAGAGGGGCTCCATCACAGGTCACATCCAAAGCAGCACACAAACCTTGGGGGCAGGTGTAAACTGCTAGAGGGGCTCCATCACAGATCACATCCAAAGCAGCACACAAACCTTGGGGGCAGGTGTAAACTGTTAGAGGGGCTCCATCACAGGTCACATCCAAAGCAGCACACGCCTCAATAACCAGTCACTGTACAGTGTAGCTATATCGTCGTACAGTGTAGAATCATCACCATACAGTGTAGATATTTAGTCTTCATACAGTGTAGATGCATCACCGTCATACAGTGCGGCCGAGTGCTTTCCCACCAGGAAGGCAGCATCGGGCAGATTTGGTGACCGCTGTTCCTCATTTTACAGCCGCCATTTGAAGTGGAGATATCGGAGCTGAGTTTGGTGAGAAGTGAGATTAACCTGGCGCTCAACAACCTGGACTCCTGGATGAAGGATGAGCCTGTGTCCAAGAATATGGTAAGTCCACAGCTTCATGCCGGAGCCATGTCCACCGCATGACCACCCCTCACAAGTGTCCACACTGTTACTGAGAGGAGGGGAGGACATAGGCATGGAGGTGCAGAGTTATGTGTCCGCTTATGACCTGGGGGGAGACCTTAACTGCATGGACTCGGGAGAAATGTCCTCAACCAGAATGAAAACCATAAGATCACCTCAACTGTATAAACCGGGGATGTCCTTATCTATAAGAGCAAACCGAACAGATGTCCTCGACCACATAGACCGGGGAGATCACCTCAACTGTATAAACAGGGGATGTCCTTATCTATAAGAGCAAACCGAACAGATGTCCTCGACCACATAGACCGGGGAGATCACCTCAACTGTATAAACAGGGGATGTCCTTATCTGTAAGAGCAAACCGAACAGATGTCCTCGACCACATAGACTGGGGAGATCACCTCAACTGTATAAACAGGGGATGTCCTTATCTATAAGAGCAAGCCGAACAGATGTCCTCGACCACATAGACTGGGGAGATCACCTCAACTGTATAAACAGGGGGATGTCCTTATCTATAAGAGCAAGCCGAACAGATGTCCTCGACCACATAGACCGGGGAGATCACCTCAACTGTATAAAACAGGGGATGTCCTTATCTATAAGAACAAACCGAACAGATGTCCTCGACCACATAGACCGCGGAGATCACCTCAACTGTATAAACAGGGGATGTCCTTATCTATAAGAACAAACCGAACAGATGTCCTCGACCACATAGACCGGGGAGATCACCTCAACTGTATAAACAGGGGGATGTCCTTATCTATAAGAGCAAACTGAACAGATGTCCTCGACCACATAGACCGGGGAGATCACCTCAACTGTATAAAACAGGGGATGTCCTTATCTATAAGAACAAACCGAACAGATGTCCTCGACCACATAGACCGGGGAGATCACCTCAACTGTATAAACAGGGGATGTCCTTATCTATAAGAACAAACCGAACAGATGTCCTCGACCACATAGACCGGGGAGATCACCTCAACTGTATAAACAGGGGATGTCCTTATCTATAAGAGCAAACCGAACAGATGTCCTCGACCACATAGACCGGGGAGATCACCTCAACTGTATAAACAGGGGATGTCCTTATCTATAAGAACAAACCGAACAGATGTCCTCGACCACATAGACCGGGGGAGATCACCTCAACTGTATAAACAGGGGATGTCCTTATCTATAAGAACAAACCGAACAGATGTCCTCGACCACATAGACCGGGGAGATCACCTCAACTGTATAAACAGGGGATGTCCTTATCTATAAGAGCAAACCGAACAGATGTCCTCGACCACATAGACCGGGGAGATCACCTCAACTGTATAAACAGGGGATGTCCTTATCTATAAGAACAAACGGAACAGATGTCCTCGACCACATAGACCGGGGAGATCACCTCAACTGTATAAAACAGGGGATGTCCTTATCTATAAGAACAAACGGAACAGATGTCCTCGACCACATAGACCGGGGAGATCACCTCAACTGTATAAAACAGGGGATGTCCTTATCTATAAGAACAAACGGAACAGATGTCCTCGACCACATAGACCGGGGAGATCACCTCAACTGTATAAACAGGGGATGTCCTTATCTATAAGAACAAACCGAACAGATGTCCTCGACCACATAGACCAGGGAGATCACCTCAACTGTATAAAACAGGGGATGTCCTTATCTATAAGAACAAACGGAACAGATGTCCTCGACCACATAGACCGGGGAGATCACCTCAACTGTATAAAACAGGGGATGTCCTTATCTATAAGAACAAACGGAACAGATGTCCTCGACCACATAGACCGGGGAGATCACCTCAACTGTATAAACAGGGGATGTCCTTATCTATAAGAACAAACCGAACAGATGTCCTTGACCACATAGACCGGGGAGATCACCTCAACTGTATAAAACAGGGGGTGTCCTTATCTATAAGAGCAAACCGAACAGATGTCCTCGACCACATAGACCGGGGAGATCACCTCAACTGTATAAACAGGGGGATGTCCTTATCTATAAGAGAAAACCGAACAGATGTCCTCGGCCACATAGACCGGGGAGATCACCTCAACTGTATAAACAGGGGATGTCCTTATCTATAAGAGCAAACCGAACAGATGTCCTCGACCACATAGACTGGGGAGATCACCTCAACTGTATAAAACAGGGGATGTCCTTATCTATAAGAACAAACCGAACAGATGTCCTCGACCACATAGACCGGGGAGATCACCTCAACTGTATAAAACAGGGGATGTCCTTATCTATAAGAACAAACCGAACAGATGTCCTCGACCACATAGACCGGGGAGATCACCTCAACTGTATAAAACAGGGGATGTCCTTATCTATAAGAACAAACCGAACAGATGTCCTCGACCACATAGACCGGGGAGATCACCTCAACTGTATAAAACAGGGGATGTCCTTATCTATAAGAACAAACCGAACAGATGTCCTCAACCACATAGACCGGGGAGATCACCTCAACTGTATAAACAGGGGATGTCCTTATCTATAAGAACAAACCGAACAGATGTCCTCGACCACATAGACCGGGGAGATCACCTCAACTGTATAAAACAGGGGATGTCCTTATCTATAAGAGCAAACCGAACAGATGTCCTCAACCACATAGACCGGGGAGATCACCTCAACTGTATAAACAGGGGATGTCCTTATCTATAAGAGCAAACGGAACAGATGTCTTCGACCACATAGACCGGGGAGATCACCTCAACTGTATAAACAGGGGATGTCCTTATCTATAAGAGCAAACTGCACAGATGTCCTCGACCACATAGACCGGGGAGATCACCTCAACTGTATAAAACAGGGGGATGTCCTTATCTATAAGAGCAAACTGCACAGATGTCCTCAACCACATAGACCGGGGAGATCACCTCAACTGTATAAAACAGGGGATGTCCTTATCTATAAGGACAAACGGAACAGATGTCCTCGACCACATAGACCGGGGAGATCACCTCAACTGTATAAACAGGGGATGTCCTTATCTATAAGAACAAACCGAACAGATGTCCTCGACCACATAGACCGGGGAGATCACCTCAACTGTATAAAACAGGGGATGTCCTTATCTATAAGAACAAACGGAACAGATGTCCTCGACCACATAGACCGGGGAGATCACCTCAACTGTATAAACAGGGGATGTCCTTATCTATAAGAACAAACCGAACAGATGTCCTCGACCACATAGACCGGGGAGATCACCTCAACTGTATAAACAGGGGATGTCCTTATCTGTAAGAGCAAACCGAACAGATGTCCTCGACCACATAGACCGGGGAGATCACCTCAACTGTATAAAACAGGGGTGTCCTTATCTATAAGAGCAACCGAACAGATGTCCTCGACCACATAGACCGGGGAGATCACCTCAACTGTATAAAACAAGGGATGTCCTTATCTATAAGAGCAAACTGCACAGATGTCCTCGACCACATAGACCGGGGAGATCACCTCAACTGTATAAAACAAGGGATGTCCTTATCTATAAGAGCAAACTGCACAGATGTCCTCGACCACATAGACCGGGGAGATCACCTCAACTGTATAAACAGGGGATGTCCTTATCTGTAAGAGCAAACTGCACAGATGTCCTCGACCACATAGACCGGGGAGATCACCTCAACTGTATAAAACAGGGGGATGTCCTTATCTATAAGAGCAAACCGAACAGATGTCCTCGACCACATAGACCGGGGAGATCACCTCAACTGTATAAAACAGGGGGTGTCCTTATCTATAAGAGCAAACCGAACAGATGTCCTCGACCACATAGACCGGAGAGATCACCTCAACTGTATAAAACAGGGGATGTCCTTATCTATAAGAGCAAACTGCACAGATGTCCTCGACCACATAGACCGGGTAGATCACCTCAACTGTATAAAACAGGGGATGTCCTCATCCATAAAAACAAACCGCACAGATTTCCTCAACCACATAGACCGGGGAGATCACCTCAACTGTATAAACAGGGGATGTCCTTATCTATAAGAACAAACCGAACAGATGTCCTCGACCACATAGACCGGGGAGATCACCTCAACTGTATAAACAGGGGGATGTCCTTATCTATAAGAGAAAACCGAACAGATGTCCTCGGCCACATAGACCGGGGAGATCACCTCAACTGTATAAAACAGGGATGTCCTTATCTATAAGAGCAAACCGAACAGATGTCCTCGACCACATAGACCGGGGAGATCACCTCAACTGTATAAAACAGGGGATGTCCTTATCTATAAGAACAAACCGAACAGATGTCCTCGACCACATAGACTGGGGAGATCACCTCAACTGTATAAACAGGGGATGTCCTTATCTATAAGAACAAACGGAACAGATGTCCTCGACCACATAGACCGGGGAGATCACCTCAACTGTATAAAACAGGGGATGTCCTTATCTATAAGAGCAAACTGCACAGATGTCCTCGACCACATAGACCGGGGAGATCACCTCAACTGTATAAACAGGGGATGTCCTTATCTATAAGAGCAAACCGAACAGATGTCATCGACCACATAGACCGGGGGAGATCACCTCAACTGTATAAAACAGGGGATGTCCTTATCTATAAGAGCAAACCGAACAGATGTCCTCGACCACATAGGACCGGGGAGATCACCTCAACTGTATAAACAGGGGATGTCCTTATCTATAAGAGCAAACCGAACAGATGTTCCTCGGCCACATAGACCGGGAGATCACCTCAACTGTATAAACAGGGGATGTCCTTATCTATAAGAGCAAACCGAACAGATGTCCTCGACCACATAGACCGGGGAGATCACCTCAACTGTATAAAAACAGGGGATGTCCTTATCTATAAGAGCAAACCGAACAGATGTCCTCGACCACATAGACCAGGGAGATCACCTCAACTGTATAAACAGGGGATGTCCTTATCTATAAGAATAAACCGAACAGATGTCATCGACCACATAGACCGGGGAGATCACCTCAACTGTATAAACAAGGGATGTCCTTATCTATAAGAATAAACCGAACAGATGTCCTCGACCACATAGACCGGGGAGATCACCTCAACTGTATAAACAGGGGATGTCCTTATCTATAGGAGCAAACAAGGTAAGGTCTTTAACCAAAACAGAAAGCGTGGAGATGCCATGATGAATGGAAGCCTCACACTGTAGGTGTAGATACAGAACTTTACCGTAAGCTTCTTCAGTCCTGGACTTTACACTTCTCCATTGTGTTCTAGGATCTGGATGGTTATTTTAACACATTTAAATCTTAGTATTTGTGAGTGAAGTAAAGTCGCCTTTCAGTGAGTGGCACTCCTCATCCAGTGTGGTCGGCCTGGTCAGGCTTGTGACGTCCACCTGGACAAGGTGGACAATGTCATCCGTGTGTTAACCATTAGCTGCAGGCAAATACCTTGGAGCTGTAGACATTAGGGGTCTGTATGATTTGGGGGTTTCCTGGGGTCTCCGTGTAGGTGATCCTTGTTTCAGCTTTTCTAAAAGACAACATCAAATGGCAGAAAGGTCAAGGGTCCATGTTCTTCAGCGTCCTAGGTCCTTCTGGCAAATACTTCAACACCGGCTACATGTGTAATTCCTGGCACATTGACACACAAGCTGACCATACTGGCATGGACAGCCGGGTTAACGGGTCTACCCCATGAGTTGCACTCTCTCAGTCCGTACCTGAGACCTAGGCTCAGGCGTCATGTGAACAGAGCCTTGATCAGAGGCTGCAGAGATATTCCTGCCAATCTTCTCCTACAATGCCCCACTCCGCTCACAGGCTCCAGGACGCTGCGCTTTCTGTGCAGCGTCCATAATAAAAAAAAATACCACAGCCTGCTCAGATGGATGCCATACACCTTGTTCAACCGTGCTAGTAGGAAAGATGGAGCCATCAATGGCATGGACCAACGTTCAATGGGCACCAGAGCTCCCCAATGGGACCCCACTAATCACTAGACGGTGGGCGATGACACCCCACTGTGCACACTGAGGATGAGAGGAGCATTGGGTGGGGTCTGACTGCTGGGACCCCACAAATCACTAGAAGATGGGTGATGACACCCCACTGTGCACACTGAGGATGAGAGGAGCATTGGGTGGGGTCTGACTGCTGGGACCCCACAAATCACTAGAAGATGGGTGATGACACCCCACTGTACACACTGAGGATGAGAGGAGCATTGGGTGGGGTCTGACTGCTGGGACCCCACAAATCACTAGAAGATGGGTGATGACACCCCACTGTACACACTGAGGATGAGAGGAGCATTGGGTGGGGTCTGACTGCTGGGACCCCACAGATCACTAGAAGATGGGTGATGACACCCCACTGTGCACACTGAAGATGAGAAGAGCATTGGGTGGAGTCTGACTGCTGGGACCCCACAGATCACTAGAAGATGGGTGATGACACCCCACTGTACACACTGAGGATGAGAGGAGCATTGGGTGGGGTCTGACTGCTGGGACCCCACAAATCACTAGAAGATGGGTGATGACACCCCACTGTGCACACTGAGGATGAGAGGAGCATTGGGTGGGGTCTGACTGCTGGGACCCCACAGATCACTAGAAGATGGGTGATGACACCCCACTGTGCACACTGAAGATGAGAAGAGCATTGGGTGGAGTCTGACTGCTGGGACCCCACAGATCACTAGAAGATGGGTGATGACACCCCACTGTGCACACTGAGGATGAGAGGAGCATTGGGTGGGGTCTGACTGCTGGGACCCCACAGATCACTAGAAGATGGGTGATGACACCCCACTGTACACACTGAGGATGAGAGGAGCATTGGGTGGGGTCTGACTGCTGGGACCCCACAAATCACTAGAAGATGGGTGATGACACCCCACTGTACACACTGAGGATGAGAGGAGCACTGGGTGGGGTCTGACTGCTGGGACCCCACTAATCACTAGAAGATGGGTGACACCCCACTGTACACACTGAGGATGAGAGGAGCATTGGGTGGGGTCTGACTGCTGGGACCCCACAGATCACTAGAAGATGGGTGATGACACCCCACTGTACACACTGAGGATGAGAGGAGCATTGGGTGGGGTCTGACTGCTGGGACCCCACAAATCACTAGAAGATGGGTGATGACACCCCACTGTACACACTGAGGATGAGAGGAGCACTGGGTGGGGTCTGACTGCTGGGACCCCACTAATCACTAGAAGATGGGTGATGACACCCCACTGTACACACTGAGGATGAGAGGAGCACTGGGTGGGGTCTGACTGCTGGGACCCCACAAATCACTAGAAGCTGGGTGATGACACCCCACTGTACACACTGAGGATGAGAGGAGCACTGGGTGGGGTCTGACTGCTGGGACCCCACAGATCACTAGAAGATGGGTGATGACACCCCACTGTACACACTGAGGATGAGAGGAGCATTGGGTGGGTCTGACTGCTGGGACCCCACAAATCACTAGAAGATGGGTGATGACACCCCACTGTGCACACTGAGGATGAGAGGAGCACTGGGTGGGGTCTGACTGCTGGGACCCCACAAATCACTAGAAGCTGGGTGATGACACCCCACTGTGCACACTGAGGATGAGAGGAGCACTGGGTGGGGTCTGACTGCTGGGACCCCACAAAATCACTAGAAGACGGGTGATGACACCCCACTGTACACACTGAGGATGAGAGGAGCACTGGGTGGGGTCTGACTGCTGGGACCCCACAAATCACTAGAAGATGGGTGATGACACCCCACTGTACACACTGAGGATGAGAAGAGCATTGGGTGGGGTCTGACTGCTGGGACCCCACAAATCACTAGAAGATGGGTGATGACACCCCACTGTGCACACTGAGGATGAGAGGAGCATTGGGTGGGGTCTGACTGCTGGGACCCCACAGATCACTAGAAGATGGGTGATGACACCCCACTGGACACACTGAGGATGAGAAGAGCATTGGGTGGGGTCTGACTGCTGGGACCCCACTAATCACTAGAAGATGGGTGATGACACCCCACTGGACACACTGAGGGTGAGAGGAGCACTGGGTGGGGTCTGACTGCTGGGACCCCACAAATCACTAGAAGATGGGTGATGACACCCCACTGTACACACTGAGGATGAGAGGAGCACTGGGTGGGGTCTGACTGCTGGGACCCCACAGATCACTAGAAGATGGGTGATGACACCCCACTGTACACACTGAGGATGAGAGGAGCACTGGGTGGGGTCTGACTGCTGGGACCCCACAAATCATTAGAAGATGGGTGATGACACCCCACTGTACACACTGAGGATGAGAGGAGCACTGGGTACCATCCATTATAGCCTACAGTTAGAACTAAATTACACAGGATGTCCAGGTGTCTCAGGACTATTACAGGTGGAGGGGGTGCTGGTAGATCTCTACGCTGGTGGAAGTGGGTGCTGTGGTACCAGTAGCTGTATACAGGCCTCTGGGAGATGAGCAGGGACATCTATACCACATGTAGTGCCTGTTCTGGGAGTCCTACTTGGGTTAGTCCTCCACACACTTGCAACATGTTTTGACCTTGATACAGTCTGAACTTATTGCTGATGGTCTCCTCCTTCATCCAGGTCACAGTCCTAGACACTGCTTTTATCCGGAAAGAGCCATTTGGAGTGGTTCTCATTATTGCACCCTGGAATTACCCTGTACATCTCTCTCTTATTCCTCTTGTGGGGGCGATTGCTGCAGGTAAGTACCTACCTCTAGGGCTCTGTATTCCTATATATAGGGACAGAAGCCAGAACCTCCTGCATCAACATCGAGCCTAGTTATATACAAAATGTAGATGGAACGAGGACAAAGTTCCAGACAGTGGTGAGCGCCAGTAATCCAGGTGGGAAAAGATTGTGATCCGGATCAGGAATGAAGCAGTATAAGGGGGAAGCATCAGATCCGTCAAAGCGCAATATTACTCCTCCATTATCTCTGTGTACAAACGCTGCTCTCTCCTTCCCTCACCCTGTTACCTCTCCATTACACTCTCTCCACATCAGTCCCTCTCTCCTTCCCTCACCCTGTTACCTCTCCATTACACTCTCCACATCAGCCCCTCTCTCCTTCCCTCATCCTGTTACCTCTCCATTACACTCTCTCCACATCAGCCCCTCTCTCCTTCCCTCACCCTGTTATCTCTCCATTACACTCTCTCCACATCAGTCCCTCTCTCCTTCCCTCACCCTGTTACCTCTCCATTACCACTCTCCACATCAGCCCCTCTCTCCTTCCCTCACCCCTGTTACCTCTCCATTACACTCTCCACATCAGCCCCTCTCTCCTTCCCTCACCCTGTTACTCTCCATTACACTCTCTCCACATCAGGCCCCTCTCTCCTTCCCTCATCCTGTTATCTCTCCATTACACTCTCTCCACATCAGTCCCTCTCTCCTTCCCTCACCCTGTATCTCTCCATTACACTCTCCACATCAGCCCCTCTCTCCTTCCCTCACCCTGTTACCTCTCCATTACACTCTCTCCACATCAGCCCTCTCTCCTTCCCTCACACCCTGTTACCTCTCCATTACACTCTCTCCACATCAGTCCCTCTCTCCTTCCCCCACCCTTGTTACTTCTCCATTACACTCTCTCCACATAAGCCCCTCTCTCCTTCCTCACCCTGTTACCTCTCCATTACACTCTCTCCACATCAAGCCCCTCTCTCCTTCCCTCACCTGTTACCTCTCCATTACACTCTTCTCCACATCAGCCCCTCTCTCCTTCCCTCACCCTGTTACCTCTCCATTACACTCTCTCCACATTCAGTCCCTCTCTCCTTCCCTCACCCTGTTACCTCTCCATTACACTCTCCACATCAGCCCCTCTCTCCTTCCCTCACCCTGTTACCTCTCCATTACACTCTCCAAATCAGCCCCTCTCTCCTTCCCTCACCCTGTTACCTCTCCATTACTCCCTCCACATCAAGGTCCCTCTCTCCTTCCCTCCACCCTGTTACTCTCTCCATTACCACTCTCCACATCAGCCCCTCTCTCCTTCCCTCACCCTGTTACCTCTCCATTACACTCTCTCCACATCAGCCCCTCTCTCCTTCCCTCACCCTGTTACCTCTCCATTACACTCTCTCCACATCAGCCCCTCTCTCCTTCCCTCACCCTGTTAACCTCTCCATTACACTCTCCACATCAGCCCCTCTCTCCTCCTCACCCGTACCTCTCCATTACTCTCTCCACATCAAGCCCCTCTCCCTTCCCTCACCCTGTTACCTCTCCATTACACTCTCTCCACATCAGCCCCTCTCTCCTTCCCTCACCCTGTTACCTCTCCTATTTACACTCTCCACATCAGCCCCTCTCTCCTTCCCTCACCCTGTTACCTCTCCATTACTCTCCTCCACATCAGCCCCTCTCTCCTTCCCTCACCCTGTTTACCTCTCCATTACACTCTCTCCACATCAAGCCCCTCTCTCCTTCCCTCACCCGTGTTACCTCTTCCATTACACTCTCTCCACATCAGCCCCTCTCTCCTTCCCTCACCCTGTTACCTCTCCATTACACTCTCTCCACATCAGCCCCTCTCTCCCTTCCCCTTGCCCTGTTACCTCTCCATTACACTCTCTCCACATCAGCCCCTCTCTCCTTCCCTCACCCTGTTACCTCTCCATTACACTCTTCTCCACATCAGCCCCTCTCTCCTTCCCTCACCCTGTTACCTCTCCATTACACTCTCTCCACATCAGCCCCTCTCTCCTTCCTCACCCTGTTACCTCTCCCATTACACTCTCTCCACATCAGCCCCTCTCTCCTTCCCTCACCCTGTTACCTCTCCATTACACTCTCTCCACATCAGCCCCTCTCTCCTTCCTCACCCTGGTACCCTCTCATTACACTTCTCCACATCAGCCCTCTCTCCTTCCCTCACCCTGTTACCTCTCCATTACACTCTCTCCACATCAGCCCCTCTCTCCTTCCCTCACCCTGTTACCTCTCCATTACACTCTCTCCACATCAGCCCTCTCTCCTTCCCTCACCCTGTTACCTCTCCATTACACTCTCTCCACATCAGCCCTCTCTCTTCCCTCACCCTGTTACCTCTCCATTACACTCTCTCCACATCAGCCCCTCTCTCCTTCCCTCACCCTGTTACCTCTCCATTACACTCTCTCCACATCAGCCCCTCTCTCCTTCCCTCGCCCTGTTACCTCTCCATTACACTCTCTCCACATCAGCCCCTCTCTCCTTCCCTCACCTGTTACCTCTCCATTACACTCTCTCCACATCAGCCCCTCTCTCTTCCCTCACCCTGTTACCTCTCCATTACACTCTCTCCACAATCAGCCCCTCTCTCCTTCCCTCACCCCTGTTACCTCCATTACACTCTCTCACATCAGCCCTCTCTCTTCCCTCACCTTTACCTCTCCATTACACTCTCCACATCAGCCCCTCTCTCCTTCCCTCACCCTGTTACCTCTCCATTACACTCTCTCCACATCAGCCCCTCTCTCCTTCCCTCACCTGTTACCTCTCCATTACACTCTCTCCACATCAGCCCCTCTCTCCTTCCCTCACCCTGTTACCTCTCCATTACACACTCTCCACATCAGCCCCTCTCTCCTTCCCTCACCCTGTTATCTCTCCATTACTCTCTCCACATCAGCCCCTCTCTCCTTCCCCTCCTGTTACATTACTCTCTCCACATCAGCCCCTCTCTCCTTCCCTCACCCTGTTACCTCTCCATTACACTCTCTCCACATCAGCCCCTCTCTCCTTCCCTCACCCTGTTACCTCTCCATTACACTCTCTCCACATCAGCCCCTCTCTCCTTCCCTCACCCTGTTACCTCTCCATTACACTCTCTCACATCAGCCCCTCTCTCCTCCCTCACCCTGTTACCTCTCCATTACACTCTCTCACACATCAGCCCCTCTCCCTTCCCTCACCCTGTTACCTCTCCATTACACTCTCTCCACATCAGTCCCCTCTCTCCTTCCCTTCACCCTGTTACCTCTCCATTACACTCTCTCCACATCAGCCCCTCTCTCCTTCCCTCACCCTGTTACCTCTCCATTACACTCTCTCCACATCAGCCCCTCTCTCCTTCCTCACCCTGTTAACCTCTCCATTACACTCTCTCCACATCAGCCCCTCTCTCCTTCCCTCGCCCTGTTACCTCTCCATTACACTCTCTCCACATCAGCCCCTCTCTCCTTCCCTCACCCTGTTACCTCTCCATTACACTCTCTCCACATCAGCCCCTCTCTCCTTCCCTCACCCTGTTACCTCTCCATTACACTCTCCACATCAGCCTCTCTCCTTCCCTTGCCCTGTTACCCTCCATTACACTCTCTCCACATCAGCCCCTCTCTCCTTCCCTCACCCTGTTACCCTCCATTACACTTTCCACATCAGCCCCTCTCTCCTTCCCTCACCCTGTTATCTCTCCATTACTCTCTCCACATCAGCCCCTCTCTCCTTCCCTCACCCTGTTACCTCTCCATTACACTCTCTCCACATCAGCCCCTCTCTCCTTCCCTCACCCTGTTACCTCTCCATTACACTCTCCACATCAGCCCTCTCTCCTTCCCTCACCCTGTTACCTCTCTCCATTACACTCTCTCCACATCGGCCCTCTCTACTTCCCTTCACCTTGTTACCTCTTCCATTTACACTCTCTCCACATCTAGCCCCTCTTTCCTTCCCTCCACCCTGTTACCTCTCCATACACTCTCTCCACATCAGCCCTCTCTCCTTCCCCTCACCCTGTTATCTTCTCCATTACACTCTCTCCACATCAGGCCCCTCTCTCCTTCCCTCACCCTGTTACCTCTCCCATTACACTCTCTCCACATCAGGCCTCCCTGTCCTTTCCCTCACCCTGTTACCTCTCCAGTTACACTCTTCTCACATCAGCCCTCTTCTCCTCCCTCACCCTGTTACCTCTCCATTTACACTCTCTCACACATCAGCCCCTCTGTCCTTCCCTCACCCTGTTACCTCTCCATTACACTCTCTCCACATCAGCCCCTCTCTCCTTCCCTCACCCTGTTACCCTCTCCATTACACTCTCTCCACATCAGCCCCTCTCTCCTTCCCTCACCCTGTTACCTCTCCATTTACTAACTCCACATCAGCCCCTCTCTCCTTCCCTCACCCTGTTACCTCTCCATTACTCTCTCCACATCAGCCCCTCTCTCCTTCCCTTGCCCTGTTACCTCTCCATTACACTCTCTCCCACATCAGCCCCTCTCTCCATCCCTCACCCTATTACCTCTCCATTACACTCTCCACATCAGCCCCTCTCTGCTTCCCTCACCCTGTTACCTCTCCATTACACTCTCTCCACATCAGTCCCTCTCTCCTTCCCTCACCCTGTTACCTCTCCATTACACTCTCTCCACATAAAGCCCCTCTCTCCTTCCCTCACCCTGTTACCTCTCCATTACACTCTCTCCACATCAGCCCTCTCTCCTTCCCTCACCCTGTTACCTCTCCATTACACTCTCTCCACATCAGCCCCTCTCTCCTTTCCCTCACCCTGTTACCTCTCCATTACTCTCTCCACATCAGCCCCTCTCTCCTTCCCTCACCCTGTTACCTCTCCATTACACTCTCCACATCAGCCCCTCTCTCCTTCCCTCACCCTGTTACCTCTCCATTACACTCTCTCCACATCAGTCCCTCTCTCCTTCCCTCACCCTGTTACCTCTCCATTACACTCTCCACATCAGCCCCTCTCTCCTTCCCTCACCCTGTTACCTCTCCATTACACTCTCTCCACATCAGTCCCTCTCTCCTTCCCTCACCCTGTTACCCCTCCATTATACTCTCTCCACATCAGCCCCTCTCTCCTTCCCTCACCTGTTACCTCTCCATTACACTCTCTCCACATCAGCCCCTCTCTCCTTCCCTCACCCTGTTACCTCTCCATTACACTCTCTCCCACATCAGCCCCTCTCTCCTTCCCTCACCCTGTTACTCTCCATTACACTCTCTCCACATCAGCCCCTCTCTCCTTCCCTCACCCTGTTACCTCTCCATTACTCTCTCCACATCAGCCCCTCTCTCCTTCCCTCACCCTGTTACCTCTCCATTACCTCTCTCCACATCAGCCCCTCTCTCCTTCCCTCACCCCGTTACCTCTCCATTACACTCTCCACATCAGCCCCTCTCTCCTTTCCTCACCCTGTTACCTCTCCATTATACTCTCTCCACAGCAGTCCCTCTCTCCTTCCCTCACCCTGTTACCCCTCCATTACACTCTCTCCACATCAGCCCCTCTCTCCTTCCCTCACCCTGTTACCTCTCCATTACACTCTCCACATCAGCCCCTCTCTCCATCCCTCACCCTGTTACCTCTCCATTATACTCTCTCCACATCAGTCCCTCTCTCCTTCCCTCACCCTGTTACCTCTCCATTACACTCTCTCCACATCAGCCTCTCTCTCCTTCTCTCACCCTGTTACCCCTCCATTACACTCTCTCCACATCAGCCCCTCTCTCCTTCCCTCACCCCGTTACCTCTCCATTACACTCTCCCCACATCAGCCCCTCTCTCCTTCCCTCATCCTGTTACCTCTCCATTACACTCTCTCCACATCAGCCCCTCTCTCCTTCCCTCATCCTGTTACCTCTCCATTACACTCTCTCCACATCAGCCCCTCTCTCCTTCCTCACCCTGTTACCTCTCCATTACACTCTCCACATCAGCCCCTCTCTCCTTCCCTCACCCTGTTACCTCTCCATTACACTCTCCACATCAGCCCCTCTCTCCTTCCCTTCACCCTGTTACCTCTCAATTACACTCTCTACATCAGCCCCTCTCCTTCCCTCACCCTGTTACCTCTCCATTACACTCTCTCCACATCAGCCCCTCTCTCCTTCCCTCACCCTGTTACCTCTCCATTACACTCTCCACATCAGCCCCTCTCTCCTTCCCTCACCCTGTTATCTCTCCATTACACTCTCTCCACATCAGTCCCTCTCTCCTTCCCTCACCCTGTTATCTCTCCATTACTCTCTCCACATCAGCCCCTCTCTCCTTCCCTTGCCCTGTTACCTCTCCATTACACTCTCTCCACATCAGCCCCTCTCTCCTTCCCTCACCCTGTTACCTCTCCATTACACTCTCCACATCAGCCCCTCTCTCCTTCCCTTACCCTGTTACCTCTCCATTACACTCTCTCCACATCAGCCCCTCTCTCCTTCCCTCACCCTGTTACCTCTCCATTACACTCTCCACATCAGCCCTCTCTCCTTCCCTCACCCTGTTACCTCTCCATTACACTCTCTCCACATCAGCCCCTCTCTCCTTCCCTCACCCTGTTACCTCTCCATTACACTCTCTCCACATCAGCCCCTCTCTCCTTCCCTCACCCTGTTACCTCTCCATTACACTCTCTCCACCATCAGCCCCTCTCTCCTTCCCTCACCCTGTTACCTCTCCATTACTCTCTCCACATCAGCCCCTCTCTCCTTCCCTCACCCTGTTACCTCTCCATTACTCTCTCCACATCAGCCCCTCTCTCCTTCCCTCACCCTGTTACCTCTCCATTACACTCTCCACATCAGCCCCTCTCTCCTTCCCTCACCCTGTTACCTCTCCATTACACTCTCTCCACATCAGCCCTCTCTCCTTCCCTCACCCTGTTTACCCCTCCATTACACTCTCCCACATCAGCCCCTCTCTCCTTCCCTCACCCTGTTACCTCTCCATTACACTCTCCACATCAGCCCCTCTCTCCTTCCCCTCACCCTGTTACCTCTCCATTACACTCTCTCCACATCAGCCCCTCTCTCCTTCCCTCACCCTGTTACCTCCTCCATTACACTCTCTCCACATCAGCCCCTCTCTCCTTCCCTCACCCTGTTACCTCTCCATTACACTCTCTCCACATCAGCCCCTCTCTCCTTCCCTCACCCTGTTACCTCTCCATTACTCTCTCCACATCAGCCCCTCTCTCCTTCCCTCACCCTGTTACTCTCCATTACACTCTCTCCACATCATGCCCCTCTCTCCTTCCCTCACCCTGTTACCTCTCCATTACACTCTCTCCACATCAGCCCCTCTCTCCTTCCCTCACCCTGTTACCTCTCCATTATACTCTCTCCACATCAGTCCCTCTCTCCTTCCCTCACCCTGTTACCCCTCCATTACACTCTCTCCACATCAGCCTCTCTCTCCTTCTCTCACCCTGTTACCCCTCCATTACACTCTCTCCACATCAGCCCCTCTCTCCTTCCCTCACCCTGTTACCTCTCCATTACACTCTCTCCACATCAGCCCCTCTCTCCTTCCCTCACCCTGTTACCTCTCCATTATACTCTCTCCACATCAGCCCCTCTCTCCTTCCCTCACCCTGTTACCTCTCCATTACACTCTCCACATCAGCCCCTCTCTCCTTCCCTCACCCTGTTACCTCTCCATTATACTCTCTCCACATCAGTCCCTCTCTCCTTCCCTCACCCTGTTACCCCTCCATTATACTCTCTCCACATCAGCCCCTCTCTCCTTCCCTCACCCTGTTACCTCTCCATTACACTCTCCACATCAGCCCCTCTCTACTTCCCTCACCCTGTTACCTCTCCATTATACTCTCTCCACATCAGCCCCTCTCTCCTTCCCTCACCCTGTTACCTCTCCATTATACTCTCTCCACATCAGCCCCTCTCTCCTTCCCTTACCCTGTTACCTCTCCATTATACTCTCTCCACATCAGTCCCCTCTCTCCTTCCCTCACCCTGTTACCCCTCCATTATACTCTCTCCACATCAGCCCCTCTCTCCTTCCCTCACCCTGTTACCTCTCCATTATACTCTCTCCACATCAGTCCCTCTCTCCTTCCCTCACCCTGTTACCCCTCCATTATACTCTCTCCACATCAGCCCCTCTCTCCTTCCCTCACCCTGTTACCTCTCCATTACACTCTCCTCATCAGCCCTCTCTCCTTCCCTCACCCTGTTACCTTCCATTACACTCTCTCACATCAGCCCTCTCTCCTTCCCTCACCCTGTTACCTCTCCATTACTCTCTCCACATCAGCCCCTCTCTCCTTCCCTCACCCTGTTACCTCTCTATTACTCTCTCCACATCAGCCCCTCTCTCCTTCCCTCACCCTGTTACCTCTCCATTACTCTCTCCACATCAGCCCTCTCTCCTTCCCTCACCCTGTTACCTCTCCATTACACTCTCCACATCAGCCCCTCTCTCCTTCCCTCACCCTGTTACCCCTCCATTACACTCTCTCCACATCAGCCTCTCTCTCCTTCTCTCACCCTGTTACCCTCCATTACACTCTCTCCACATCAGCCCCTCTCTCCTTCCCTCACCCCGTTACCTCTCCATTACACTCTCCCCACATCAGCCCCTCTCTCCTTCCCTCATCTTGTTACCTCTCCATTACACTCTCCACATCAGCCCCTCTCTCCTTCCCTCACCCTGTTACCTCTCCATTACACTCTCTCCACATCAGCCCCTCTCTCCGTCCCTCACCCTGTTACCTCTCCATTACACTCTCTCCACATCAGCCCCTCTCTCCTTCCCTTGCCCTGTTACCTCTCCATTACTCTCTCCACATCAGCCCCTCTCTCCTTCCCTCACCCTGTTACCTCTCCATTACACTCTCTCCACATCAGCCCCTCTCTCCTTCCCTCACCCTGTTACCTCTCCATTACACTCTCTCCACATCAGTCCCTCTCTCCTTCCCTCACCCTGTTACCTCTCCATTACACTCTCCACATCAGCCCCTCTCTCCTTCCCTCACCCTGTTACCTCTCCATTACACTCTCTCCACATCAGCCCCTCTCTCCTTCCCTCACCCTGTTATCTCTCCATTACTCTCTCCACATCAGCCCCTCTCTCCTTCCCTCACCCTGTTACCTCTCCATTACACTCTCTCCACATTAGTCCCTCTCTCCTTCCCTCACCGTTACCTCTCCATTACACTCTCCCCACATCAGCCCCTCTCTCCTTCCCTCACCCTGTTACCTCTCCATTACACTCTATCCACATCAGCCCCTCTCTCCTTCCCTCACCCTGTTACCTCTCCATTACTCTCTCCCCACATCAGCCCCTCTCTCCTTCCCTCACCCTGTTACCTCTCCATTACACTCTCTCCACATTAGTCCCTCTCTCCTTCCCTCACCGTTACCTTCTCCATTACACTCTCCCCACATCAGCCCCTCTCTCCTTCCCTCACCCTGTTACCTCTCTATTACACTCTCCACATCAGCCCCTCTCTCCTTCCCTCACCCTGTTACCTCTCCATTACACTCTATCCACATCAGCCCCTCTCTCCTTCCCTCACCCTGTTACCTCTCCATTACTCTCTCCCCACATCAGCCCCTCTCTCCTTCCCTCACCCTGTTATCTCTCCATTACTCTCTCCACATCAGTCCTCTCTCCTTCCCTCACCCTGTTACCTCTCCATTACCTTCTCTCCACATCAGCCCCTCTCTCCTTCCCTCACCCTGTTACCTCTCCATTACACTCTCCACATCAGCCCCCTCTCCTTCCCTCACCCTGTTACCTCTCCATTATACTCTCTCCACATCAGTCCCTCTCTCCTTCCCTCACCCTGTTACCTCTCCATTACACTCTCCACATCAGCCCCTCTCTCCTTCCCTCACCCTGTTACCTCTCCATTACACTCTCCCCACATCAGCCCCTCTCTGTGTCCCTCACCCTGTTACCTCTCCATTAGACGGAGCAGAGGATGTGAGGAACTGTAGAGCTTGAGGGCACAGAGGGTGTGAGGGAGCATATGACAAGAAGGAGTGGAGAGTGTGTGGGCACAGAGGGTGCAGAAGGCATGAAGGATCAGAGTCGAAGGACTGAAGAGTTAATAAATCCTGTAAAATGAAGCAGATGTGGATCTTCTGTGTCACAACAGATTCGGCTTGGGGCTACTTCTAAGGGCGTTATTTAAGTCACGCACCTGATATTCATTCATTAACCCCTCAAGAGGGATTTGACTTCGCTGCCTGGGGAACCAGCAGGCTGCTATATCCTAGAGTAGTCTCTGTTTAAGTGATTACTGCTCAAAAGACACTGTTGTGAAGCACGGTGAGATCAGGCAAAACTGTAATCAGAGACAGACTGAAGTCAGGGCATTCAGAGTACGTGCAATCCAATAAAGAGTCCAGGTTAGTATGCAGATCAGGCAGAGGTCGGGTCAGGAAGAGAAGGGTCAAAGCCAGAGATCTGCCAAAAGTCGGTTCATGGAACAGGCAAGTAAACTAACAGAACCGGTCTGCTCAGGCACCTTTCCACAGGGTTAAGTGCCTTAAATACCCCAGGATGGCCAGCCATTGACTGGGGAGTAACAAGGTGCTGATGCACTGGCCCTTTAAGAGCCAGAAAGAACGTGCCTTATGGATAGTGAGAGGCATTGCCATCAGCTGTGTGAGGATGTTAACATTGCTACTCCGGTGTCCAGGCCCATCAGGCAGGGAAAATTACACACCAGTGTGCCCGGGCGGCTGCAGAGGTGTGAGCAAAGTGTTGGGACATGCCCAATGGAAGGAGTGGAGCAGCGGCGGGCAAGCACGGCCTCCATGATATATTTTCCAGTTGGGACTTTGAATCCTGAAATTACTATGAAATTTCACCTTGAGAAGATGCAGTGGCCGGGTTTGGAGCGGCCCCAACGCTTCGCTGGTTCCGCCCATCACTGTATTATTGTTTATATCATTATTCTGATTTAGTGTTTATTAAACATTATATAAAGAGTAATAATGATTCTTCTTAGTACTATTGCTTCTAATATAATAATGCTAACAATGATAATAACAATCTAAAGTGTTACTAATAGAAATGAATAATAATATCTGACGATGATTGTTAGCGCTCTGATTCTGCAGGTAACTGTGCGGTGCTGAAGCCGTCAGAGATCAGTGAGAACACGGAGAAGCTGCTTGCTGACGGTCTTCCGCGTTATCTGGACAAGGTTGTTGCTGTTGTATTTCTCTTTTTGTTTGCTGTGCCCCCTCCAGCATGTGTTTCAGTATCGCTCACCCCACATGTATATACCATAGATCACAGATAATACAGAAATATACAAATGTCATGAGTTTGGATACTGTAAGTGACTCTTGGGACACAGGGATGAATGTGGCTCATCCTGTGACCTCTGAACATAACTAGAAGTGGTCAGCAGCTAGCACAGTAAGTGTCCTCCTTCACCTGGTCTCCTTTGCGGCAGCCAGGCCACAGCCACGGGTAGTACGAATATGGTGTCCTTCACATTGTCATCATCCCTTTCTGCTTCTCCCACTTAAACTCCTTGTCCTCTTCATCATCAGCCGATAACAGAATGCGTGGCCAGGAAACTGTTCTACGCACCCAGCAGTCCGACGGTCCACGACCTTAATTCCCACCTGGCCAAGTTGCTGGGGGTGCAGTCGCTGCCGTACCATGTAGTAGAGTATCCTGTCTTTAGGGAGCTAATACGCTCAGCCTTGTTGGAAGATTCATAGCCGGCATTATTTTGCCCAAAAAGGCATTCCTGCCCTGTACTCTCATGTGACAGACAATGTGGGATGCCCCCTTTGATTCCCGCTATGTGTAAAAGTTCTTGCCATGCTGGGCAACTGGAGCAGCTGTTACAGGCAGGGACAGTGCATGTCTTTTACGGCCCACTGGCAGCGGTGAGTCAGCACCCTGGTAACAAAGCCAGGTCTTACTGATCCCCCCCACACCAAGCACTTGTCCACCTCCTCCTCCATGGACACATTCCTGTCCACAACAGCAGCAGGGCACAGGGTCACTCACACTAACCCTCCTTCCTACCACAGGTCAAGGTGCTGCCACGTCGTGTTGGAGCTGATCAGCCTGGGAGAGAATAACCACACCGGCTAGCAGTTACTAAAGTACATCATGCAGCAAAACATCCCACTGTCTGTCACTCGGCTGACTCCAACTGGGCGAGGTGGTAAATTACAATAGGTGCAAAATCCAGGCCGCTCTGACCCCGGAGGAAATAAGGCATGCTCCCTGCATGGCGAACGACATCAAACTAGTGGTGCAGTGCTTTCTAAACAAGTACAATGGCTTTGCTAACCATTAGAGACAGTAGCTAGGTGTAAGAATGGTAGTGCCTCATCTGGAATACTGCAGATGCTAAAGTGTATACATACAGGCAGCATTCTTACCCTGTCAAGGCACAATTTTTGGATGCTTGCTCCCAACAAGCCACTGTTTTATCCCATCACATCATCTGATCAAATCCAGTGTGACCAATCGCCTTCAGAAGTCACCTCATTAGTACATCGAGGCCACCTGTGTGTGAGGCTTCTCAGTATAACTCCAGATGTTCTGTAAAGGCCTTTGAGGTTCTGCACAGGAGAATGGGCAGAAAGGTCAGCCTCTAGATGTGCAAAGCTGTTAGAGACAGACCCCAAAAGACCTGCAGCTGTAACTACAGTGAAAGGAGGACCTACACAGTATTAACTCGGGGGCCAGGCTGAATACAAATGCACCCCACACTTTATGGAGTATTTATAAAACCTTGTCACATCTTCAGCTCACACAGAATTGGTCGATAAAATCCCAATAAAAATACATTTCAGTTTGTGGGTATAACGTGAAAAAAAAATTAGAAAAGTTCAAGGGGTGTGAATACTTTTTAAAGGCACTGTATATACTAATTTTCAGTGCAGCTGAAACAATTTTGATTCGGGTAGAATTGATCCAGATCTGAACCTTTTGATGGATTCGGCAAATTGTCTTATTGTGAAAGTCACATAGTCAACCTGACCGGCCTCAGGGGATTCTCTGGTACTCCCTGCACCTGTAACTTATATGACTGAGTGAGAACTAGGTGCCTACACGCATCTACACACTAGAATACCCCCAAAACACATGGAACATCCACACACCACGCTGTCACCATCTGTCTGTTACGGTCGATGGAATAGCCAGGTAAAAACGCACAGTACGCTGTAGCATGTGACAAGCAAATCTCCAGCACACCGGCTGTCACAGCAGGGACCAGTGAATCCTGAACTACTCGTCCCACTGTCCCTTCCTACTTATGCAGTCCACTCTAGACAGCGGCCCACAACTGGTCGGCAGTCCCTACCTAGACAATCGTCTGTTTAGATCCTATTGACTCCCTCGGACCCTGCTCTTCTTTTGCTGCCTCGGATGTTTTTGTAGATGTTCTACATTTATTCTTACATCATTTTCACTATTATTTATTAAATCTTCCAATTCTTTATAATCATTTATATTTAGGGATAAAAAATGTTACTTAATTAAAATGAAATTAATCCTTAACACCGAAAAATGATTTTATTTTTCCCTCATCATTGATCTTTTATTACTTTAGTATCTAACCCATAGTTCATTACTACAAAGTGATGCCCATACAGGGTGATTTTGTTAACGTCCATATCCAAATCATAGTAAATAGGAAGGTTAAGCGGCTTCCTAATAACCCTCCGCCCCTTGAATGTCTCTTCAGAAAACCCTGATTCCCCTGCAGCCAGTTCTTTCTCTGGTCATGAGTAATATGTAGTCCTCACTGCACCGCAAACTGGGGAACCCCACCCCTCCATTTTACTTCCATACAGAGTAGTTTCTGATACCCTGTGATGGCTCACGTCAGGCCCTACAGCTGTGGTAAAACTACAACTCCCAAGATGCACACTTTCTTGGTTGTGGTCATAACTCCATAGAAATGAATGGAGCATGCTGGGAGTTATCGTTTTATTACAGCCGGTGGTTAGCCATCCCTGCCCTAGCTCTTCTATTTCTCTCCTCCTTTTCTACATGTCGGTTAAGATCTCAATTCCAACTCAAATCAGCGTCTCTTATAAGCAGTGTTGAGCACCACCATAGTCCTCCTATCTTTCCAACACCCCATCCGATATATCCTATTAATTCTGGCATGAATAATGCCAACCTATTGGCTATGATTCTTGTCATTATCTTGAGGTCTTGATATTGGTCTGTACATCTTCACATTTCTTCGGTATAACTGTAAGATATGCTCAGTTGGCCGATGGTAAGGTCTTCCTTTCTACATAGATGTCTTTATGGTTTGTGTGTCATGGTGCTCCTACCAGGATACCGGCGCTCCCCAGGGTTCGGCTCTGTAGAAATAAAAGGAGAGTTGTAGTTGGTGGAGGATAAGCCGAGTCCAGACTTGATAAAGTTCAACTTACTTGAATAAACTGAGATCCAGATAATATTTGCTCTTTATCTAGGCTCCAGCAGGTTTTGGGGTAAGCTGGCACGTGGCTGTCTGGACACTACCTAGACGGGTCGTCTCTGCCTCAGCACTGCAGCGTAGCTCACACAGGCAGGTCAGACAACTGGCAGGTCAGCTAGCTTCCCAGGCTACACTGACTGACAGTCTGAGGTCTCTTTTATTCCCCAGTATTGAGCCTCAGCAGACACACCGTAGATCCCTCTACCAAACCTACCCACCAGTCCAAATAAAATCCAGCCTGGAAAGGAATCTAACCAAACCTTTCTCAGCAAACTACACTTTGCTGAAACCACTGCAGCTTTCTGGATTTCAGTGACCTCACCCAGGTGATGCATGACTATGTAAACAGTAGGGCAGGGAGGTCCCTGCCGACATTCCTTCTAAACACTGTGTTGCAGGTTGGGGTCCAGGTGACCATTCATGGCTTGGTCTTCTTGGCCCGTCAGAGGTTTGGCCACAGCTGAAAAGAGGAATACATTTTCAATAATAACTGACAGTGCCCAAAAAAAAGCCATCACTTGTTTCTTGGTCTGGGGTTTGAGCCGGTCTCTAATAGCCTGTATTTTGGCAGGTTCGAGTGGTAGTTTCCCTCCCCTACTCTATGCCCCAGATATTGCACCTCGTCCATGACTATTTAGTGTTTATCTGATTTAAATATTATGCCACTATCCGGAATTCTGTTTAGAACAATCCCTGCTTGATGCAGGTGGTCCTGCCAGGTCTCACTGAAAATAGCCTGTGCCTACTAAGAGAAGACTGCTAAGTCTCCATATATCTGGAGTAACTGGTCCATCATTCACTGAAAAGTGGTAGAAGCGTTCTCCCCTCCCCAAAGGCATGTTTAGGAATTCATCCAGACCAAATGGGGTTATAAAAGCTGACGTCTCTCTCCCCTTTTCTGTGCTGCTGCCAGAAATACTACCCCTACACAGCCACATATCTCCTGTCTATACTGCTACCGCTGCCAGGACTACTACCCCTACACAGCCTCATATCTCCTGTCTATACTGCTACCGCTGCCAGGACTATTACCCCTACACAGACGCATATCTCCTGTCTATACTGCTACCGCTGCCAGGACTACTACCCCTACACAGCGGCATATCTCCTGTCCATACTGCTACCAGGACTACTACCCCTACACAGCGGCATATCTCCTGTCTATACTGCTACTGCTGCCAGGACCACTACCCCTACACAGCGGCATATCTCCTGTCTATACTGCTACTGCTGCCAGGACTACTACCCCTACACAGTGGCATATCTCCTGTCCATACTGCTACCGCTGCCAGGACTACTACGCCTACACAGCGGCATATCTCCTGTCTATACTGCTACCGCTGCCAGGACTACTACCCCTACACAGCGGCATATCTCCTGTCCATACTGCTACTGCTGCCAGGACCACTACCCCTACACGGCCACATATCTCCTGTCTATACTGCTACTGCTGCCAGGACTACTACCCCTACACAGCGGCATATCTCCTGTCCATACTGCTACTGCTGCCAGGACTACTACCCCTACACAGCTGTATATCTCCTACCTGTCAGGTTCCATACCTTACTGCTGCTGCCAGGATTTCTACCCCCTACACAGCCACATATCTCCGGCCTGTCAGATTCCACACCATACTGCTACTGTTACCAGCACTATTACCCCTACACAGCTGTATATCTCCTGCCTCTGTCAGGTTCCATACCATACTGCTGCTGCCAGAACTCCTACCCCTACACTGCCACATATCTCCTGCCTGTCATGTTCCTCACCATACTGCTATTGCTACCAGCATCACTACCCCTACACTGCCTCATATCTCCTGCCTGTCAGGTTCCACACCATACTGATACTGCCATGACTACTACTACCCCTACACAGCCACATATCTCCTGCCTATCAGGTTCCACACCATACTGCTACCAGGACTACTACCCCTACACAGCCACATATCTCCTGCCTGTCAGATTCCACACCATACTGCTACTGCTACCAGCACCACTACCCCTACACAGCCTCATATCTCCTACCTGTCAGGTTCCACACCATACTGCTATTGCTACCAGCACCACTACCCCTACACAGCCTCATATCTCCTGCCTGTCAGATTACACACCATACTGCTACTGACATGGCTACTACTACCCTACACAGCCACATATCTCCTGCCTGTCAGATTACACACCATACTGCTACTGACATGGCTACTACTACCCTACACAGCCACATATCTCCTGCCTGTCAGGTTCCACACCACACTGCTACCAGCACCACTACCCCTACACAGCCACATATCTCCTGCCTGTCAGGTTCCACACCACACTGCTACTGACATGACTACTACTACCCCTACACAGCCACATATCTTCTGCCTGTTAGGTTCAACACCACACTGCTGCTGACATGACTACTACTACCCTACACAGCCACATATCTCCTGTCCATACTGCTACCAGCACCACTACCCCTACACAGCTGAATATCTCCTGCCTGTCAGGTTCCACAAAATACTGCTACCAGCACTACTACCCCTACACAGCCACATATCTCCTGTCCATACTGCTACTGCTGCCAGTACTACTACCCCTACACAGCCTCATATCTCCTGCCTGTCAGGCTCCACACCATACTGCTACCAGCACAACTACCCCTATACAGTCACATATCTCATGTCCATACTACCAGGACTACTACCCCTACACAGCCACATATCACCTACCTGTCAGATTCCACACCACACTGCTGCTGACATGACTATTACTACCCCTACACTGCTGCATATCTCCTGCCTGTCAGATTCCACATTATACTGCTACCAGCGCTACTACCCCTACACAGCCGCATATCTCCTGCCTGTCAGGTTCCACACCATACTGCTGCTGCCAGGGCTGCTATTGCCGGTACTATTACCCCTACACAGCGACACATCTCATGCCTTATTTGTCAGGTTCCACACTGTACTGTTGCTGCTTGAAAAAAAGGGAGAATTTGTGGACCATTTGTGGCCACTGCTTTTCCCGATATTACCATGTATGTATAACCACCAGCAGATTCCCCCAATAAGGGACAATATATGGAAGGATTCTTTTTAGTTTAAGGGACCGTTCAAACGTTCGTAGCTCTGGGTCCGCATGGGTCTACGGACCCATTCATTTCAATGGGGCTGCAAAAAGTGCCGACAGCATCCGCATTTCCACATCCGTAGTTCCGTTTCGCATCCCTGCAAAAAAGATAAAGCATGTCCTATTCTTGCCCACAATCACGACCGGTCCACAAAATCCGGAACTCACATGGCTGGTATCAAACTTTTGTGGATCCGCAATTTGCAGAGCGCAAAACACTTACGGGCGTCTGGATGGACCCTTAAAAAATATATCAGTGTCACTCTGACATTAATGCTACTGTGTTGCTATTAAAAACCTGAGGTTAAATGCAGTCCTAGAGTTTCGGATACAACTTTTCAGGGAAATTGGAGCACTTTCGATTTGGGTTGAATTTATTTTTACCCAAAATGAATCTTCTGACCCCAAAACAAATAAAAAAAAAAAAAAAACTCTACTTTTGCTAATCTCTACTGATTTTCCATATATCACTAAACCCCCGCCATGGCTTGTGCATGTGGTGTTTTTATGGGATTTCTTAAGGTGTCTCTGTGTTTACATGACAGGACTGTTTTGCCGTGGTCCGTGCTGGCGTGGACGACACAACTCGGCTTCTGGAAAACAAATTTGATTATATTTTCTTCACAGGTAAATCCTCAATTCTTCCTCTCAATGAAATAGTCTCCACGGTCAGGAACCCTTCATTCTTCCTTCCAATCTTTGAGGCCTAAGGTTTTCCATGCCACCAGTTTACACACGACTTCTGTATTTCTTCTGTCATTCCACAGGCAACCCACATGTGGGGAGGATCATAATGACAGCTGCCGCAAAGCATCTGACACCGGTGACCCTGGAGCTTGGTGGGAAGAACCCTTGTTATGTCCATGATGACTGCGACATCAAGAACGCAGCGCAGCGAATTGCATGGACACGTTTCTTTAACACCGGGCAGACATGTCTGGCTCCAGATTATATACTTTGCTCTGACAACATCAAGGAGAAGCTAGTGAGCGCTCTACAAACCACCATTCACCAGTTTTATGGGGAAGACCCAAAACTGTCCCCAGACTTTGGTCGCATCATCAGTGACAGGCATTTTAAGCGGGTGTCTGCTCTGCTGACGTGTGGGAAGATTGTGACTGGTGGGCAAACTGATGAAGCTGAAAAATACATTGGTAAGAATGTGAATAACCATGTCCTATCATCCACTCATCATGGGGGTATGGATGGATCTGAGGAACGTAGCTGGGGGGCTACAGTGGTTCTGGGGGTGCCTCGGTAGATAGATATTGGGGTAGATCATCAAACTGCCCTGAGTAAACGATTACCTAGCTATGGCTGTGATGTCAGATATATGGAGGGGACACACGACTAGATGTTTGTGACATGTCTTCTGCTCCATAACTGACCATCCGTCTTGGGTTATCTCTTTAGTCACTTCCCATGATGTGAACGTCTCACCTTCGTCTTTCTCTGTTTTGCAGCTCCAACTATCCTTGTTGATGTGAAAGAGTCAGACCCAGTGATGCGGGAAGAGATTTTTGGTCCAATTCTTCCCATCTTTACAGTTTCTGGATTTGATGAGGCCATTAACTTTATTAATGACAGAGAGAAACCGTTGGCTGCGTACATCTTCTCATCCAGCTCCCAGGTCAGTTTGTGGGTCCATGTGGGGACTGTTGACATCTTAGGGATGGAAGTCCACTCTGGCCGAGCAGATCTGTCCACGTGTTTTATGGTCGGCCATATCATCATAAGAGGGGCCCCTTTCTTCTGGTGCTGGCTTGGCTCTCACCATGCTGTGGGTCTATGAACCTTTATGTTAGCTCTTGTCAATTGTTGAAGATTTTGATTGGAGAATCATGGATCTTAGTCATTTTCTTTTTGGTAAAGCAATAAGACAAAACATGGCTGTGAAGCCAACCTATTTTGTGTTCTTGAGGCTTTAGTTGGTGGAAATTTCTACTACATGACTCTCAGACCCTCAATATGGCAGTATAACTGGAAAGTTGTAAGAAACTCAAATCAATTATTACATGTTCTGATGACATCATCAGAGAGAGTGACATCATATGTAAAGTTTTTGTCATATTGAATTATACAATTGTCCAGCCAATCAGGGATGCTGTGTGAAATCATGTGACACATGTGCCCTGCATGTGTAAGTGCAGATCAGTCCCGGAGCCATTCACATCCTGACCGGGTGAATCTTCTTACTATGTGGGATTATATTGTAGATATTCTCTGCCTCGTTCGGCCAGTGACTGTTCCTCATCTCTATTAGATCACTGCATCCTGGAAAAATAGATCCCAGAGGAATCATTCCCCGAGCTCCAATAGTAAGCCATTAGTCTCTTCTGGGCCTTGGGTATAAGTCTCGAGCTCGGCCTCATGTCCGGAGGGTAATTATGGGTTACAACGAATGGAAAGTCAGACAATGTGGCAGCCAGGGTTATTATGTTATAGTGATGTACGGTGTGAGCTGAGGTCAGTCATTGAATCGAGGCCTCTCCTGAATATACAAACACTGCCTAAAGGAACGCCTAAAAAGAAAACAAAAAAAGACTGGGAAGGAAACCCTGTGAAGCAGTAATGATAGGCAGAGATATTACTGTGGTCTGATGTACTGGCGGGATCGGGTAAGGCTGAAGAAGACAACAGGAATGATCCTAAGATCAGTGTGTAATATAAGGTCTATCCACGACTGGTCTGTCAGCCTCTGACGGCATGGACTATCAGCCTCTCCTCCATACATGGGAACAGCGTCCTTATACTTCCCTGATGAGGTCTGTACACGTGGTGTCAGCATGGACTATCAGCCTCTCCTTCATACATGGGAACAGCGTCCTTATACTTCCCTGATGAGGTCTGTACACGTGGTGTCAGCCTATGACGGCATGGACTATCAGCCTCTCCTTCATACATGGGAACGGCGTCCTTATACTTCCCTGATGAGGTCTGTACACGTGGTGTCATCCTGTGACGGCATGGACTATCAGCCTCTCCTTCATACATGGGAACGGCGTACTTATACTTCCCAGATGAGGTATGTACATGTGGTGTCAGCATGGACTATCATCCTCTCCTTCATACATGGGAACGCGTCCTTATACTTCCCTGATGAGGTCTGTACACGTGGTGTCATCCTGTGACGGCATGGACTATCAGCCTCTCCTTCATACATGGGAACGGCGTACTTATACTTCCCAGATGAGGTCTGTACACGTGGTGTCATCCTGTGACGGCATGGACTATCAGCCTCTCCTTCATACATGGGAACGGCGTCCTTATACTTCCCTGATGAGGTCTGTACACGTGGTGTCATCCTATGACGGCATGGACTATCAGCCTCTCCTTCATACATGGGAACAGCGTCCTTATACTTCCCTGATGAGGTCTGTACACGTGGTGTCATCCTGTGACGGCATGGACTATCATCCTCTCCTTCATACATGGGAACGGCGTCCTTATACTTCCCAGATGAGGTCTGTACACGTGGTGTCATCCTATGACGGCATGGACTATTAGCCTCTCCTTCATACATGGGAACGCGTCCTTATACTTCCCTGATGAGGTCTGTACATGTGGTGTCATCCTGTGACGGCATGGACTATCAGCCTCTCCGTCATACATGGGAACGCGTCCTTATACTTCCCTGATGAGGTCTGTACATGTGGTGTCAGCCTGTGACGGCATGGACTATCATCCTCTCCTTCATACATGGGAACGGCGTCCTTATACTTTCCTGATGAGGTCTGTACATGTGGTGTCAGCATGGACTATTAGCCTCTCCTTCATACATGGGAACGCGTCCTTATACTTCCTGATGAGGTCTGTACACGTGGTGTCATCCTGTGACGGCATGGACTATCAGCCTCTCCTCCATACATGGGAACGGCGTCCTTATACTTCCCTGATGAGGTCTGTACACGTGGTGTCAGCATGGACTATTAGCCTCTCCTTCATACATGGGAACGCGTCCTTATACTTTCCTGATGAGGTCTGTACATGTGGTGTCAGCATGGACTATTAGCCTCTCCTTCATACATGGGAACGCGTCCTTATACTTCCCTGATGAGGTCTGTACATGTGGTGTCATCCTGTGACGGCATGGACTATCAGCCTCTCCTCCATACATGGGAACGGCGTCCTTATACTTCCCTGATGAGGTCTGTACATGTGGTGTCATCCTGTGACGGCATGGACTATCAGCCTCTCCTCCATACATGGGAACGGCGTCCTTATACTTCCCTGATGAGGTCTGTACACGTGGTGTCAGCATGGACTATTAGCCTCTCCTTCATACATGGGAACGCGTCCTTATACTTCCCTGATGAGGTCTGTACATGTGGTGTCATCCTGTGACGGCATGGACTATCAGCCTCTCCTTCATACATGGGAACGGCGTCCTTATACTTCCCTGATGAGGTCTGTACATGTGGTGTCATCCTGTGACGGCATGGACTATCATCCTCTCCTTCATACATGGGAACGGCGTCCTTATACTTCCCAGATGAGGTCTGTACATGTGGTGTCATCCTGTGACGGCATGGACTATCATCCTCTCCTTCATACATGGGAACGGCGTCCTTATACTTCCCAGATGAGGTCTGTACATGTGGTGTCAGCCTATGACAGCATGGACTATCAGCCTCTCCTTCATACATGGGAACGGCGTCCTTATACTTCCCTGATGAGGTCTGTACACGTGATGTCAGCCTATGACGGCATGGACTATCATCCTCTCCTTCATACATGGGAACGGCGTCCTTATACTTCCCTGATGAGGTCTGTACACGTGGTGTCAGCCTATGACGGCATGGACTATCAGCCTCTCCGTCATACATGGGAACGGCGTCCTTATACTTCCCTGATGAGGTCTGTACATGTGGTGTCAGCATGGACTATCAGCCTCTCCGTCATACATGGGAACGGCGTCCTTATACTTCCCTGATGAGGTCTGTACACGTGGTGTCAGGATGGACTATCAGCCTCTCCTTCATACATGGGAATGGCGTCCTTATACTTCCCTGATGAGAACTGTGCACGTCCTCTGTCCCAGCAGTGATATCCCATTGACCCTAGTAGTTCTATCCAACTATGCGGTCTAATTGTGGCCGGATAGTATCTAATTGCTATCTACTGTATCCAGGCTGATCTCACTACAAGTTCAGTATAAATATTTGAGAAAGTCCATAGACGGGATGGCACTGCCCCCCCAAAACCGCCACGCAACTATGCGCGTCACCGAGCGGCAGCCCAGCCGCAAAAAGGAGTGGGACCCGGTGGTGCTCAATCCAAAGAAACAACCGAGACACTGTATATGCAGAACACAGGATGGCACTCACCAGTATTCTTCCACCAATACTCACTTTATTTAGTATGAAAAGGCGGGGGTACAGGACGCCATACAGGCAAACGAGTGGCGACAGCCGTTTCGCGTGAATACGCTTCCTCAGGCCTCTCAACGTGATGACGTAATCACGTCACTCTTATACTCCGTAATGCGATCTGGCTAACATGCGCAGATGTAGCCCATCGCTAGATTACATAAAATACATTAAAAACCATACATATACACCCTATCCACAATAAGGAAGTCTACAGAAAGGTACTTAGGTCATTTTTGTCATTCAGGCCTAATTGGCCCATAGCATTTGCTTTACTGATCCAGCCGGCCTCTTTTCTCAACAGTACTGCATGTCTATCGCCCCCTCTGGACAGGGGTGGTACTACCTCTATCCCTGCAAATGTTAGCACCCTGGGGTCGCCTCCATGTACCTCCCTAGTGTGTTTAATCACACGGGGGCATCCCTTTCCAGAGGATATGGAGTTAAAATGCTCCCTTATCCTTTCAAAGAGGCATCTAATAGTTTTACCTATATAGAAGAGGCCGCAGGGGCACATGAGCAGGTATATGACGTATCTACTCCTACATGTTATAAGCTGTTTAACATTATATTGTAACCCTCCGAAATTGAGTATGCTCTGTTGGGTATTGTATCTACAAAAGGAACAGTTACCACACTTGTGGTTACCTGATGGAATAAAATCTTTCATCCATATATTAGGTCTTGCTTCGCAGTATCTACTCCTCACTAGTCTATCCTTCAGTGTATGGCTCCGTCTGAAAGCAACAATAGGTTTCTGTTGTACAATGTCACCCAAAGTTGTATCCCTGCTCAACATCTCCCAATTTTTAAATATAACCCTACGTATCATATCGGCCATAGGACTAAATTTAAAAGAAAACACAAATCTACTCTGCCTGTCTCTTGAATCCTCCCGCCTATGTTTTCTGGTAAGTAGGTCATGTTGACTTAGGTCACTACAAGTTCAGTCTTAGTCCCTATGCTCATGTTCTACGCGTTTCACTGTTCGGGCTCATCAGGAGCTCATCAACAGGGTAGTGACTCATACGTGAGACAAAAAAAAAATGGCGTCTACCTCTAGTGGTGAAGTGGCGGCATCTCTGGCGCTCATGTGGCGGGAAAGCTCCTCCTCCCATACGGATCATATCCACGTAACCAGCCAGTCAGGAAGCAGTGGGCGTGGCAGTACCACGCTGTACATCCTCCAAGCTTACTGCGCTGTATTTCCACCAGTGGGTGGTCGCTCATTGGGTGTAAAAACACAGCAATAGGAATTATCTTGGCGATAGAAGACTACGAGATAACAGTGACCGACAGCGATAGAACAAAGAGGGCTGAAAATGTAATATCCCCCAAAGCCATCTAAATCCGCCAATGGACCGCAATCACTTCTAATAAACTAACATTTTCTGGCGGACCACAATCCATGCATGGTCCGGTATGCTGGTACAATTACCACGTGAGTATTAACCCTTAGGATTCCTTTTTTTCTGAGGGCAGCCGGGTGACAGCTCCCACTGGAGAAGACCATTAGTGGCCGTGTCCTTCTGAAACAACTGTGTCCTTATCTTTAAAGGTGGTCAGATCCAAGAAGGTAATCTGAGTGACGCTGATCTCCAATGTTGTGCCCCTCCGTGCTGACCATCCACAGAAAACCTCTGACACGGATGACCACGTGTCCAGGGGAGTCTCTGAGACCACAGTACTCTCTCCACCTATCATTACCGCGGGTTTCCCGGTCTTTATTATGTCAGCGTTCCATTAGGCAGAGATTCTGCATTGGGCTTTAGGCTTTTTCATCAGCCATGGCTGGTCTGGAGTAGGAGGACAGATGGCGAGCCTGGTGACCTGTTCTGTGCTGCTATATAGTCGTACCATGACTACTGTGTCCAGCGGCCATGCTCTAACTTGGAGAAGTGCGGTTTTCTCTCTTTCATATTGAATGGGCCCTTTCCAGTATGGCTCCAGATGCTACAATTAGTGGTGAATTACCTGGCAGTGGCCCCTGTAACGTGAGAGAGCATGGGACGCTGTCCTCCTCAGGTAGGCCAGTGGCTGGGACTATAAGAGGAGGGAGGTTAGAGCGTGTGCCCACGTTGGATGCTGTGCCATGACATCTGGTGCTGCAGGACTGAATGAGGAGGCATTAAATGGCCTATCCAACCCCTAAAATGCCTCCCCTACTGCCCGGGGGCCCCCCTTACTCCCCAGCAAACGCCCACATGGCTGCCACTGCATCTCCCCGTCACGTGGATGAAAACATCCGGCGTCAGGGGGACAGACAATAGTGAGGTGACACTAGGGAGGCTCGTCCCCGTCGCAGCTTGCTATTGGCTGCAGCCGTGTGGACATCAGAAGTGACGCAGGAACAAGTAAGTACAATCAGTGTGAGGGGCCCAGGCAGTAGGGGAGGCATTTTAGGGGTTGGATATTCCCTTTAAATAGTCCTTTATACAGTCATAAGAAAAGTGCAAGAGAAAAAGAGGGACTTCTCCCTAGTGCAATATTACTAATACAGAAGGACTGTCATTGGGGCCCATGGGCACTGATCACATTCACACATGGACTACACTCAGTCAGAGTAGTCAGGCTCATAGGCCCAACTCTGTTGTCAGCTTGTGTTGCACCATCTGGGGGCATCACCAACCCTTCCTGGGGTCAGAAGAGAGATCAGCAGACCAGGATAGATCCCATGTGACACTCTGACACTTCGAAGGAAGCTGCTGGTAGACCGGTAGTTGATACAAGACATTTATGTACAGATCAGGCTACTTTCACACCAGCGGTTTTGCTGGATCCGTCATGATAATACAACCGTCTGCATCCGTTCTGAACAGATCCGGTTGTATTATCTTTTACATAGCCAAACTGATCCAAACTGATCCATCATGATCCATTGAAAGTCAATGGGGGATGGATCCATTTTCTATTGTGTCTGAGAAAACAAGACACAATATCCGTCATGACTCACAATCTAAGTCAATGGGGACGGATCCGTTTGGATCAGTTTCCATCAAGCGGACACCAAAACCCAGCAAGCAGCGTATTAGTGTCCGCCTCCAAAACAGAATGGAGATTGAACTGGAGCAAAACTGATGCAAAACTGATGCATTCTGAGCGGATCCTTCTCCATTCAGAATCCATTAGGACAAAACTGATCAGTTCAGGAGCGTTTATGAGAGCCTGTGACGGATCCTTACAACGCAAGTGTGAAAGTAGCCGAAGACAAACGTCAATGTGTTTAGAACAAATGCACAATGCTCTGTATGGAGAACACACAAACACCAAAACCTCATCTGACCGTGAGACATGGCGGAGGAGGCACCACAGGATGGTGGAGGGGCATAGTGGTTTGGGGATAAAGGGGAAGCATTATAGTTCGGGGATGGTGGTGGGGTGTCATGGTTGTGGGAGGGCATCAAAGTCTGGACATGGTGGAAGGAGCATTATAGTTTGGGGATAGTGGGGAGGGCGGCATTATAGTTTGGGGATGTGGGGGGCATTATAGTTTGGGGATGTGGGGGGCATTATAGTTCGGGGATGTGGGGGGGCATTATAGTTTGGGGATAGTGGGGAGGGGGCATTATAGTTTGGGGATAGTGGGGAGGGGGGCATTATAGTTTGGGGATGTGGGGGGGCATTATAGTTCGGGGATGTGGGGGGGCATTATAGTTTGGGGATGTGGGGGGCATTATAGTTCGGGGATAGTGGGGAGGGGGCATCATAGTTTGGGGATAGTGGGGAGGGGGGCATTATAGTTTGGGGATGTGGGGGGCATTATAGTTCGGGGATAGTGGGGAGGGGGGCATCATAGTTTGGGGATAGTGGGGAGGGGGGCATTATAGTTTGGGGATGTGGGGGGGGCATTATAGTTTGGGGATGTGGGGGGGGCATTATAGTTTGGGGATGTGGGGGGCATTTATAGTTTGGGGATAGTGGGGAGGGGGGCATTATAGTTCGGGGATAGTGGGGAGGGGGGCATTATAGTTTGGGGATAGTGGGGAGGGGGCATTATAGTTTGGGGATAGTGGGGAGGGGGCATTATAGTTTGGGGATAGTGGGGGAAGGGGCATTATAGTTTGGGGATGTGGGGGGCATTATAGTTTGGGGATGTGGGGGGGCATTATAGTTTGGGGATAGTGGGGACATTATAGTTCGGAGATAGTGGGGGCATTATAGTTTGGGGATAGTGGGGAAGGGGCATTATAGTTTGGGGATGTGGGGGGGCATTATAGTTCGGGGATGTGGGGGGGCATTATAGTTTGGGGATGTGGGGGGCATTATAGTTCGGGGATAGTGGGGAGGGGGCATCATAGTTTTGGGGATAGTGGGGAGGGGGGCATTATAGTTTGGGGATGTGGGGGGGGCATTATAGTTTGGGGATGTGGGGGGGGCATTATAGTTTGGGGATGTGGGGGCATTTATAGTTTGGGGATAGTGGGGAGGGGGGCATTATAGTTTGGGATAGTGGGGAGGGGGGCATTATAGTTTGGGGATAGTGGGGAGGGGGGCATTATAGTTTGGGGATAGTGGGGAGGGGGCATTATAGTTTGGGGATAGTGGGGAAGGGGCATTATAGTTTGGGGATAGTGGGGAAGGGGCATTATAGTTTGGGGATGTGGGGGGACATTATAGTTTGGGGATAGTGGGGGCATTATAGTTTGGGGATGTGGGGGGCATTATAGTTCGGGGATGTGGGGGGGCATTATAGTTCGGGGATAGCGGGGGGGGCATTATAGTTTTTGGCTTAGTGGAAGGAGCATCATGGTTTGGGGATGGCAGAGGGGCAGCATGGATTGGGACTGCTTTGATACTTCAGGGCCTGGATGTCTCATGGTCATGAAAGGAACAATGGATTCTGAGGTGTGTGATAATATTTTACAGAAAATGATCTTGAGCTGAAGAGGTGCTGGGCAATGTAACAGGGCAATGACCCAAAGAACACAAGGAAATCAACCGAAAAATGGTTGAAAAAGATTAGTGACCGTCCTGACCCCGACCACTGGTTATCTGACACACAGGACAGAAACAGAGATAAACATCTGCCGGGAGGAATCAACCACAATTCCTCCTCCACAATGAGCAAACCCAATTTGCAGCGACATAAAATTAGCAATAGTCACCTTCACCTAAAGGGAGATGTACAGGTTATTAAAGTCAAGGGTTCACTTACTCCCGGCATTGTGAATGTTTACTGAATGTGATCAACAAATTGCATTACCGGTATAGTTATCTGTGTATTGTTAGTTTACATTGTGTTCGCCTATAACTGTGACTTAGATCAGACCACATTTTATTACTAATCAATGCAGAAATCCAAAGGGTTCACTTACTTTATACTGTAGTTCATTATACAGTCATTTCTGTGACCTTTTTAACAGTATTTTTGTCAGGGGCCCGTCACTGGTCAGGCACCCATCACTGGTCAGGGGTCCTTCACTGGTCAGGGGTCCTTCACTGGTCAGGGGTCCTTCACTGGTCAGGGGCCCGTCATTGGTCAGAGGCCCGTCACTGGTCAGGCGCCCGTCACTGGTCAGGCGCCCGTCACTGGTCAGGCGCCCGTCACTGGTCAGGCGCCCGTCACTGGTCAGAGGCCAGTCACTGGTCAGGGGTCCGTCAAAGGTTAGGCGTCCCTCACTGGTCAGGCGCCTGTCACAGGTCAGGGGTCCTTCACTGGGCAGGCACCCATCACAGGTCAGGCGTGCGTCACAGGTCAGGGGTCCTTCACTGGTCAGGCGCCCATCACAGGTCAGGGGTCCTTCACCGGTCAAGCGCCCGTCACAGGTCAGGCGCCCGTCACAGGTCAGGCGCCCGTCACAGGTCAGGCGTCCATCACAGGTCAGGGGCCCGTCACAGGTCAGGCGTCAGTCACAGGTCAGGGGTCCTTCACTGGTCAGGGACCAGAGTGCGGAGACTCTCAGAGCACTGGACTCTTCTGAGGATTGTCTGCACTTCACTCAACAGGTCGTTCACAAGTTCTTGGACCGGACGAGCAGCGGCGGCTTCTGTGCTAATGATGGCATCATGCACACAACCATCCCCAGTCTGCCATTTGGAGGGATCGGTAAGTGTCCGGTTCTTCTCTGATAGAACGTAGATGTAACCACACAGATTTCTCATGGGCACGCCGTTCTAGTATACAACATAGGGCTCCTCTGTAAAGCCACCGTTCATCTCACACAGACCCCAGTAGAACCATCACTGGACACCATTGCAGCGTACAACCATCATGCATCTGCAGTGGCCATGTTTGGGCTGTGCGAGTCTCCCCCTCCAAGCACTGGTCCCTAACTGCAGAACACTAGGGGTTCTGACTGCTCTCCTTATGTACCATCTCTAGCTAGACTGGAACCTTCTAGTGGGAGAGCTAAACCAGACATTCACAAGGTCAGTCTTTTTTTTGTGGTAAACAATGTCTGGCTTTTTCCCTCCAAAACAGGCTCTTCTTCAAACCCTATGCTAGCTGTGGAAAATTACCAGCTTCTCATTCAAAGTCCTAACCGTCTCTCAGTATTCATTAACCCTTTCCACAGAGCCTTGTAAATACAGTGATAATGAACATGATATATATCACTATATATACAGTGCCTTGCGAAAGTATTCGCCCCCTGGAACTTTTCAACCTTTTGCCACATTTCAGGCTTCAAAGAAAAAGAGAGAACATTTTACATTTTTGGTGAAGAATCAACAACAAGTGGTCACAATTGTGAAGTGGAAGGAAATTTATTGGATCATTTAAACTTTTTTTTGTAATAATAAAACTGAAAAGTGGGGCGTGCAGAATTATTCGTCCCCCTTGCATTAATACTTTGCTGTGATTCCAGCTGCGGTCTCTTGGGGGATGTCTCTATCAGTTTTCACATCTAGAGATGACATTCTTGCCCATTCTTCCTCTTTGAGGTTGGATGGAGACGTTTGTGAACAGCAGTTTTCAGCTCTTTCCACATCTTCTCCATTGGATTCAGGTCTGGACTGTGACTCGGCCGTTCTAAGACCTGGAGACCTTTATTTTTGAACCATTCCATTGTAGATTTTGCTTTCTGTTTGGGATCATTGTCTTGTTGGAAGATAAATCTCCGTCCTAGTCTCAGGTCTTTTCATCCAGAATGGTCCTGTATTTGGCTCCATCCATCATCTTCCCTGTCCCTGCTGATGAAAAGCCCAAACCATGATGCTGCCCCCACCATGTCTGACAGTGGGGATGGTGTGTTCAGGGGGATGAGCTGTGTCGCTTTTACACCAAACATATCGTTTTGCATCGTTTCCAAAAAGTCTGATTTTGGTTTCCTCTGAGCAGAGCCCCTTCTTCCACATGTTTGGTGTCTCTCAGGTGACTTTTTATGGATATCTGTGAGAAATGGCTTCTTCTTGCCACTCTTCCATAAAGGGCAGATCTGTGAAGTGTTGGACTGATTGTTGTCCTGTGGACAGACTCTCCCACCTCAGCTGTAGATCTCTGCAGTTCATCCACAGTGATCATGGGCCTCTTGGCCTCATCTCTGATCAGTCTTCTCCTTGTTTAGAGGGACGGCCGGGTCTTGGTAGATTTGCAGTGGTCTGATACTCCTTCCATTACAATATGACGCTTGCACAGAGCTCCTTGGGATGTTTAAAGCTTGGGAAATCTTTTGGTCTCCAAATCCGGCTTTAAACTTCTCCACAACAGTATCAGGGACCTGCCTGGTGTGTTCCTTGGTCTTCATGATGCAGAACCCTGAGACTATCACAGAGCAGGTGCATTTATACGGAGACTTGATTACACACAGGTGGATTCTATGTATCTTCATCAGTCATTTAGGACGACATTGGATCATTCAGAGATCAGAGATCAACTTCTGGACTGAAAGGAAATGGGACCAATAATTTTGCACGAACAACTTTTCAGTTTTATCATTATAAAAAAAGTTTAAATGATCCAATAAATTTCCTTCCACTTCACAATTCTGACCACTTGTTGTTGATTCTTCACCAAAAATGTAAAATGTTCTATCTTTTTGTTTGAAGCCTGAAATGTGGCAAAAGGTTGAAAAGTTCCAGGCGGCGAATACATTCGCAAGGCACTGTATATATATATATATATATATATATATATATATATATATATATAAAATGCAGTTACATGATATTAAACAGTATAAGAAATAAAATAAGTTTATAACTTTGCATACAGGAAACGGGCAAATGTCCAGACATCAAAGTACCCCTGTTCCAGTCACCCTTACGTACCAGACAATCGGCCCACCTCGTTAGTACTCTGGTTTGACAGTGTTAGTGCAGTAACATGACAGTGGAGGGTAATATCTCTGCTTGCTTTATCTTTCAGGACACAGTGGGATGGGTATGTATCATGGCAAGTTCAGCTTTGACACCTTCTCTCATAGTCGGGCCTGTCTTCTGCGCAGTGACGGTCGTGAAAAACTAAATGAGATGCGATACCCACCGTACAATGACAGCAGCCTGGGACTCATCCGCTACTCCATGGAAACAAAGAAGAAATCGTCCTGTGTTCTGATGTGAGCTGGCGGGATGAAGAACATCGCGGGGCCTCGGCCTCACTTTTCTTATGATGTAATACACAGTTCTTCTTTATTAACATGGTCTCCATTCTTCTTCAATGCTTCCCTTCAGAAGTCCAGAACTTTCTTATCATATTAGGAAGAGAAGAATGAACTCTTAGCAGATCTGTGAATCCCAGGGACAAGGACACAGGAACCTCTGACCATAGTGGCCCAATGCTTCCATAAGACAAAGTGAGGTTGAAGCAGTGACCTAATATCAGCAGCAGAGTTAGAAGTTATATATTCCTCGCGGCAGCAGAGTTTGGATTTATCTATCACCACACCAAAAAAGTTAGGGATTAGCATCCCTCACAGCAGCAGAGACAAAGGTTATACATCCCTCACAGCAGCAGAGTTAGGGGTTATACATCCTTCACAGCAGAAGACTTAGAAGTTATACATTCCTCACAGCAACAGAGTTAGGGGTTATCCATCCCTCACAGCAGCAGAGTTAGGGGTTATACATCCCTCACAGCAGCAGAGTTATGGTTTAAACATCCCTCACAGCAGAAAAGTTAGAAGTTATACATTCCTCACAGCAGCAGAGTTAGGGGTTACACATTCCTTACAGAAGCAGATTTTGGGGTTATACATCCCCCACAGCAGCAGAGTTAGGGGTTATACATTCCTCACAGCAGCAGAGTTAGGGTTATACAGACCTCACAGCAGCAGAGTTATGGTTTATACATCCCTCACAGCAGAATAGTTAGAAGTTATACATTCCTCACAGCAGCAGAGATAGGGGTTATCCGTCCCTCACAGTAGCAGAGTTAGGGGTTATACATCCCTCCCAGCAGAAGAGTTATGGTTTATACATCCCTCACAGCAGCAGAGTTAGAAGTTATACATTCCTCACAGCAGAAGAGTTATGGTTTATACATCCCTCACAGTAGCAGAGTTAGGGGTTATACATTCCTCACAGCAGAAGAGTTATGGTTTATACATCCCTCACAGCAGAAGAGTTAGAAGTTATACATTCCTCACAGCAGAAGAGTTATGGTTTATACATCCCTCACAGCAGCAGAATTAGGGGTTATCCGTCCCTCAAAGTTTCAGAGTTAGGGGTTATACATCCCTCACAGAATTAGAGTTATGGTTTAACATTCCTCACAGCAGCAGAGCTAGGGGTTATATATTCCTCACAGCAGCAGAGTTATGGTTTATACATCCCTCACAGCAGCAGAGTTAGAAGTTATACATTCCACACAGCAGCAGAGTTAGGGGTTATACATTCCTCACAGCAGAAGAGTTAGAAGTTATACATTCCTCACAGCAGCAGAGTTATGGTTTATCCATCCCTCACAGCAGCAGAGTTATGGTTTAATCATCCCTCACCGCAGAAGAGTTATGGTTCAACCCTCCCTCACAGCAGAAGAGTTATAGTTTATACATCCCTCACAGCAGAAGAGTTAGAAGTTATACATTTCTCACAGCAGCAGAGTTAGGGGTTATACATTCCTCACAGCAGAAGAGTTAGAAGTTATACATTTCTCACAGCAGCAGAGTTAGGGGTTATACATTCCTCACAGCAGTAGAGTTAGGGGTTATCCATTCCTCACAGTAGCAGAGTTAGGGGATATACATTCCTCACAGCAGAAGAGTTATGGTTCATCCATCCCTCACAGCAGAAGAGTTATGTTTCATCCATCCCTCACAGCAGAAAAGTTAGAAGTTATACATTCCTCACAGCAGCAGAGTTAGGGGTTATCCGTCCCTAACAGTAGCAGAGTTAGGTGTTATACATCCCTCACAGCAGAAGAATTATGGTTTATACATCCCTCACAGCAGCAGAGTTAGGGGTTATCCCTCCCTCAAAGTAGCAGAGTTATGGTTTATACATCCCTCACAGCAGCAGAGTTAGGGATTATACTTTCCTCACAGCAGAAGAGTTATGGTTTATAGATCCCTCACAGCAGCAGAGTTATGGTTTATCAATCCCTCACAGCAGAAGAGTTATGGCTTATCCATCCCTCACAGCAGAAGAGTTATGGTTTATACATTCCTCACAGCAGAAGAGTTAGAAGTTATACATTCCTCACAGCAGAAGAGTTAGGGGTTATACATTCCTTACAGCAGCAGAGTTAGGGGTTATCCGTCCCTCACAGTAGCAGAGTTAGGGGTTATACATTCCTCACAGCAGAAGAGTTAGGGTTATACATTCCTCACAGCAGAAGAGTTAGAAGTTATACATTCTTCACAGCAGAAGAGTTAGAAGTTATACATTCCTCACAGCAGCAGAGTTAGGGGTTATACATCCCTCACAGCAGAAGAGTTAGAAGTTATACATTATTCACAGCAGAAGAGTTAGAAGTTATACATTCCTCACAGCACAAGAGTTATGGTTTATACATCCCTCACAGCAGAAAAGTTAGAAGTTATACATTCCTCACAGCAGCAGAGTTAGGGGTTATACATTCCTTACAGAAGCAGAGTTTGGGGTTATACATTCCTCACAGCAGCAGAGTTAGGGGTTATACATTCCTCACAGTAGCAGAGTTAGGGGTTATACATCCCTCACAGCAGAAGAGTTAGAAGTTATACATTCCTCACAGCAGCAAAGTTAGGGGTTATACATTCCTCACAGCAGCAAAGTTAGGCTACTTCCACACTAGCGTTAGTACGGATCCGGCGGGTCCCTTCACCCGCCGGATCCGTACTGAGTAATACAACCTTGTGGATCCATAATTCCGGATCCAGTTGTATTAGCATTTAAACGGATCCGGAATAACCTCTATTGAAAGTCAATAGAGGACGGATCCGTTTACAAGTGTGTCCACACCAAACGGATCCGTCCCCATTGACTTGCATTGGGGGTCATTCCGGATCCGTTTAGGTGCGGATAACTAGTACGGAGAGCAAACCGCAACATGTTGCGGTTTGCTCTCCGGTCTGAAGACTGAACGGAATGCTTTCAGGAGCATTCCGTTGTCTTCAGTTCCGTTTTGTCCCCATTGACAATGAATGGGGACAAAACGGAAGCGTTTTATTCCGGTATTGAGCCCCTATGACGGAGCTCAATACCGGAATTCCATAACGCTAGTGTGAAAGTAGCCTTAGGGGTTATACATCCCTCACAGCATTAGAGTTTGGGGTTATACATTCCTCATAGATGCAAAGTTAGGGGTTATCCATCCCTCACAGCAGCAGAGTTAGGGGTTATACATTCCACACAGCAGAAGAGTTAGGGGTTATACATTCCTCACAGCAGCAGAGTTATGGTTTATACATCCCTCACAGCAGAAGAGTCAGGGGTTATCCATCCCTCACAGCAGCAGAGTTAGGGGTTATACATTCCTCACAGCAGAAGAGTTATGGTTTATCAATCCCTCACAGCAGAAGAGTTATGGTTTATACATCCCTCACAGCAGAAAAGTTAAAATTTATACATTTCTCACAGCAGCAGAGTTAGGGGTTATACATTCCTTACAGAAGCAGAGTTTGGGGTTATATATCCCTCACAGCAGCAGAGTTAGGGATTATCCATCCCTCACAGTAGCAGAGGTAAAGGTTATACATCCCTCACAGCAGAAGAGTTATGGTTTATACATCCCTCACAGCAGAGGAGTTATGGTTTATCCATCCCTCACAGCAGAAGAGTTATGGTTTATACATCCCTCACAGCAGAAAAGTTAAAATTTATACATTCCTCACAGCAGCAGAGTTAGGGGTTATACATTCCTTACAGAAGCAAAGTTTGGGGTTATATATCCCTCACAGCAGCAGAGTTAGGGGTTATACATTCCTCATAGTAGCAGAGTTAGGGGTTATACATTCCTCACAGCAGCAGAGTTATAGTTTATACATCCCTCACAGCAGAAGAGTAAGAAGTTATACATTCCTCAAAGCAGCAGAGTTAGGGGTTATACATTCCTCACAGCAGCAGAGTTATGGTTTATACATCCCTCACAGCAGAAGAGTTAGAAGTTATGCATTCCTTACAGCAGCAGAGTTAGGCGTTATACATCCCTCACAGCATTAGAGTTTGAGGTTATACATTCCTCATAGCAGCAAAGTTAGGGATTATCCATCCCTCACAGCAGCAGAGTTAGGAGTTATACATTCCTCACAGCAGAAGAGTTAGGGGTTATACATTCCTCACAGCAGCAGAGTTAAGGTTTATACATCCCTCACAGCAGAAGAGTTAGAATTTATACATTCCTCATAGCAGCAGAGTTAGGGGTTATCCACCCCTCACAGCAGAAGAGTTAGGGGTTATACATCCCTCACAGCAGAAGATTTATGGTTTATACATCCCTCACAGGAGCAGAGTTCGGGGTTATCCCTCCCTCACAGTAGCAGAGTTATGGTTTATTCATCCCTCACAGCAGCAGAGATAGGGATTATACATTTCTCACAGCAGAAGAGTGATGGTTTATAGATCCCTCACAGCAGCAGAGTTATGGTTTATCCATCCCTCACAGCAGAAGAGTTATGGTTTATCCATCCCTCACAGCAGAAGAGTTATGGCTTATACATCCCTCACAGCAGAAGAGTTAGAAGTTATACATTCCTCACAGAAGCAGAGTTAGAGGTTATACATACCTTACAGCAGCAGAGTTAGGGGTTATCCGTCCCTCACAGTAGCAGAGTTAGGGGTTATACATCCCTCACAGCATAAGAGTTATGGTTTATACATCCCTAACAGCAGCAGAGTTTGGGGTTATACATTCCTCACAGCAGCAAAGTTAGGGATTATCCATCCCTCACAGCAGCAGAGTTAGGAGTTATACATTCCTCACAGCAGAAGAGTTAGGGGTTATACATTCCTCACAGCAGCAGAGTTAAGGGTTATACATCCCTCACAGCAGAAGAGTTAGAAGTTATACATTCCTCACAGCAGCAGAGTTAGGGGTTATCCACCCCTCACAGCAGCAGAGTTAGGGGTTATACATCCCAAACAGCAGAAGAGTTATGGTTTATACATCCGTCACAGCAGAAGAGTTATGGCGTATCCATCCCTCATAGCAGAAGAGTTATGGTTTATACATCCCTCACAGCAGAAGAGTTAGAAGTTATACATTCCTCACAGCAGCAGAGTTAGGGGTTATACATTCCTCACAGCAGCAGAGTTAGGGGTTATCCGTCCCTCACAGTAGCAGAGTTAGGGGTTATACATCCCTCACAGCAGCAGAGTTAGGGGTTATACATTCCTCACAGCAGAAGAGTTATGGTTTATACATCCGTCACAGTAGAAGAGTTAGAAGTTATACATTCTTCACAGCAGAAGAGTTAGAAGTTATACATTCCTCACAGCAGCAGAGTTAGGGGTTATACATTCCTCACAGTAGAAGAGTTAGAAGTCATACATTCTTCACAGAAGTTATACATTCTCACAGCAGCAAAGTTAGGGGTTATACATTTCCTACATTCCTGCACAGCAGCAAAGTTATGGTTTATCCATCCCTCCAGCAGCAGAGTTATGGTTTATCCATCCCTCACAGCAGA
>ONZH01008074.1:0-23877 GCA_900303285.1 Rhinella marina | reverse complement strand
GGGGCACATGGAGCGCACAGAGGGGGCGCAGGACACTCACACACAAGGGGGCACAGGGAGCGCACAGAGGGGGCCCAGGACGCTCACACAGAAGGGGGCACATGGAGCGCACAGAGGGGGCGCAGGACACTCACACACAAGGGGGCACAGGGAGCGCACAGAGGGGGCCCAGGACACTCACACAGAAGGGGGCACAGGGAGCGCACAGAGGGGGCGCAGGACGCTCACAAAGAAGGGGGCACAGGGAGCGCACAGAGGGGGCGCAGGACGCTCACACAGAAGGGGGCGCAGGACGCTCACACAGAAGGGGGCACATGGAGCGCACAGAGGGGTCGCAGGACGCTCACACAGAGGGGGTCGCAGGACGCTCACACAGAGGGGGCTCAGGACGCTCACACAGAGGGGGCGCAGGACGCTCACACAGAGGGGGCTCAGGACGCTCACACAGAGGGGGCGCAGGACGCTCACACAGGGGGGTCGCAGGACGCCCACACAGAGGGGGTCGCAGGACGCTCACACAGAAGGGGGCACAGGGAGCGCACAGAGGGGGCGCAGGACGTTCACACAGAAGGGGGCGCAGGACGCTCACACAGAAGGGGGCGCAGGACGCTCACACAGAAGGGGGCGCAGGACGCTCACACAGAAGGGGGCGCAGGACGCTCACACAGAAGGGGGTCGCAGGACGCTCACACAGAGGGGGTCGCAGGACGCTCCCACAGAGGGGGGTCGCAGGACGCTCACACAGAGGGGGTCGCAGGACGCTCACACAGAGGGGGTCGCAGGACGCTCACACAGAGGGGGTCGCAGGACGCTCACACAGAAGGGGGCACATGGAGCGCACAGAGGGGGCGCAGGACGCTCACACAGAGGGGGCGCAGGACGCTCACACAGAAGGGGGCGCAGGACGCTCACACAGAAGGGGGTCGCAGGACGCTCACAGAGAGGGGGTCGCAGGACGCTCACACAGAGGGGGTCGCAGGACGCTCCCACAGAGGGGGGTCGCAGGACGCTCCCACAGAGGGGGTCGCAGGACGCTCACACAGAGGGGGTCGCAGGACGCTCACACAGAGGGGGTCGCAGGACGCTCACACAGAAGGGGGCACAGGGAGCGCACAGAGGGGGCGCAGGACGTTCACACAGAAGGGGGCGCAGGACGCTCACACAGAAGGGGGCGCAGGACGCTCACACAGAAGGGGGCGCAGGACGCTCACACAGAAGGGGGCGCAGGACGCTCACACAGAAGGGGGCGCAGGACGCTCACACAGAGGGGGCGCAGGACGCTCACACAGAGGGGGTGCAGGACGCTCACACAGAAGGGGGCGCAGGACACTCACACAGAAGGGGGCGCAGGACACTCACACAGAGGGGGCGCAGGACGCTCACACAGAAGGGGGCACAGGGAGCGCACAGAGGGGGCGCAGGACGTTCACACAGAAGGGGGCGCAGGACGCTCACACAGAAGGGGACGCAGGACGCTCACACAGAAGGGGGCGCAGGACGCTCACACAGAAGGGGGCGCAGGACGCTCACACAGAGGGGGCGCAGGACGCTCACACAGAGGGGGTGCAGGACGCTCACACAGAAGGGGGCGCAGGACACTCACACAGAAGGGGGCGCAGGACACTCACACAGAGGGGGCGCAGGACGCTCACACAGAAGGGGGCACAGGGAGCGCACAGAGGGGGCGCAGGACGTTCACACAGAAGGGGGCGCAGGACGCTCACACAGAAGGGGACGCAGGACGCTCACACAGAAGGGGGCGCAGGACGCTCACACAGAAGGGGGCGCAAGACGCTCACACAGAGGGGGTGCAGGACGCTCACACAGAGGGGGTGCAGGACGCTCACACAGAGGGGGCGCAGGACACTCACACAGAGGGGGCGCAGGACGCTCACACAGAGGGGGCGCAGGACGCTCACACAGAAGGGGGCACATGGAGCGCACAGAGGGGGCGCAGGACGCTCACACAGAAGGGGGCGCAGGACGCTCACACAGAAGGGGGCGCAGGACGCTCACACAGAAGGGGGCGCAGGACGCTCACACAGAAGGGGGCGCAGGACGCTCACACAGAAGGGGGCGCAGGACGCTCACACAGAAGGGGGCGCAGGACGCTCACACAGAGGGGGCGCAGGACGCTCACACAGAGGGGGCGCAGGACACTCACACAGAGGGGGCGCAGGACGCTCACACAGAAGGGGGCACATGGAGCGCACAGAGGGGGCGCAGGACGCTCACACAGAGGGGGCGCAGGACGCTCACACAGAAGGGGGCGCAGGACGCTCACACAGAAGGGGGCGCAGGACGCTCACACAGAAGGGGGCGCAGAACGCTCACACAGAAGGGGGCGCAGGACGCTCACACAGAAGGGGGCGCAGGACGCTCACACAGAAGGGGGCGCAGGACGCTCACACAGAAGGGGGCGCAGGACGCTCACACAGAAGGGGGCGCAGGACGCTCACACAGGGGGGGGGCGCAGGACGCTCACACAGAAGGGGGCGCAGGACGCTCACACAGAAGGGGGCGCAGGACGCTCACACAGAAGGGGGCGCAGGACGCTCACACAGAAGGGGGCGCAGGACGCTCACACAGTGGGGGCGCAGGACGCTCACACAGAGGGGGAGCAGGACGCTCACACAGAAGGGGTCGCAGGACGCTCACAGAGAGGGGGTCGCAGGACGCTCACAGAGAGGGGGAGCAGGACGCTCACAGAGAGGGGGAGCAGGACGCTCACAGAGAGGGGGTCGCAGGACCCTCACACAGAGGGGGTCGCAGGACGCTCCCACAGAGGGGGTCGCAGGACGCTCCCACAGAGGGGGTCGCAGGACGCTCACACAGAGGGGGTCGCAGGACGCTCACACAGAGGGGGTCGCAGGACGCTCACACGGGGGGGGTCGCAGGACGCTCACACAGAGGGGGTCGCAGGATGCTCACACAGAGGGGGTCGCAGGACGCTCACACAGGGGGGGGTCGCAGGACGCTCACACAGGGGGGGTCGCAGGACGCTCACACAGGGGGGGTCGCAGGACGCTCACACAGGGGGGGGTCGCAGAACGCTCACACGGGGGGGGTCGCAGGACGCTCCCACACGTGACCATCAATACTTGAGGGACAGGGCAGGGCTGTTACAATGAATGTGCGACCCCCAGCAGCACTGCAACCCCCTCCTTCACAGATACTGCTGCATGCCTTTTAATGGATGGACTTACCAGCCAGAGAGAGAACAGGCTGGATGCTTTCATTAGACAGGGTCCTGGGAGCAGTCCAGCAGCAGCAGAAGGCCCAGTCATCCCAGTCTGGTTTGGGCCTCCAGCCTGGAGAAAGTGCATGCAAAGGATGGGGGCGGAGCTATGTTAGCCCCGCCCACACCGAACATCCGATGTCTGTGGCAGCAGGATGCTAACAGGGACACTGCAGTCTTGGAGGTCCGTGAGACGGGATACTGTGGGTGGTTGACAGCAGGGGAGCTCTGCAGCAGAGAGCCAGGCAGGGAGCCGTGGAGGAAAAAAGGCTACCACTGTCTCTCACTGAACTTTCAGACAGCAGGGGGCCCCTTTTGGAGAGGGGGCCCTGGGCAATTGCCCTGTTTGCCCCCCCCCTAACGCCGGCCCTGATCTGGAGGCTTGGGCAGAGAAGTGGCAGATGAGGTTTAACACTGACAAATGTAAGGTTATGCATATAGGAAGAAATAATGCAAGTCAGTAGTACATACTAAATGGTAAAACAATGGGTAACTCTGACATGGGAAAGGACCTAGGAATTTTAGTGAACAGCAAACTAAGCTGTAGAAACCAGTGTCAGACAGCTGCTGCCAAGGCCAATAAGATAATGGGTTGCATCAAAAGAGGCATAGATGCCCGTGATGAGAACATAGTCCTGCCACTTTACAAATCACTAGTCAGACCACACATGGAGGACTGTGTACAGTTCTGGGCTCCTGTGAACAAGGCAGACATAGGAGAGCTGGAGAGGGTTCAGAGGAGGGCAACTAAAGTAATAACTGGAATGGGTGGCCTACAGGACCCAGAAAGATTATCAAAATTAGGGTTATTTACTTTAGAAAAAAGACGACTGAGGGGGGATCTAATAACTATGTATAAATATATCAGAGGTCAGTACAGAGATCTCTCCCATCATCTATTTATCCCCAGGACTGTGACTGTGACGAGGGGACATCCTCTGCGTCTGGAGGAAAGAAGGTTTGTACACAAACATAGAAGAGGATTCTTTATGGTAAGAGCAGTGAGACTATGGAACTCTCTCCCTGAGGAGGTGGTGATGGTAAATTCACTATAAAAGATCAGGAGGGGCCTGGATGTATTTCTAGAGGGTAATAATATTACAGGTTATAGTTACTAGAGAGGGGTCGTTGATCCAGGGAGTTATTCTGATGTCTGATTGGAGTCGGGAAGGAATTTTTTTCCCTAAAGTGAGGAAAACTGGCTTCTACCTCACAGGAGTTTTTTTCCTTCCTCTGGATCAACTTGCAGGATAACAGGAAGAACTGGATGGACATATGTCTTTTTTTGGCCTTATAAACTATGTTACTAGATATAGCTATACCAATATTATTACTAATAGAATGTATTTATTTAGAAGATTTCCCTATTTGTATATCCATTGTCCCACACACATCAGTCAGGCCGTTGCCCCTGGTTACCATGTAGTAGTGGAGGCCGGCTTGCTCCTGTTCTAACCCGCTCTGAGGTAACTGCTGTATAGTGAACGTACATTACATGAACATGCGGAGACACATCTTAGGGTTGTAGCATTTTTGTCCATGCTTCCAAAAACGCAGAGAAACGGATCCTGTTCCAAGATCAATTCATCTCTATGGAGCAGGATCTGTTTATAAAGTCTGCGTTTTGGACGGATTCTGACCATAGCAGATATGAAGGTACTCTAAGATGTCTCCCCGCATGCTCATGTAAAGAAAGGGTTAAAGAAAAGTAAAAAAAAAAATTAAAAAAAGTAAAAAAATATAAAAGTTTAAAAAAAAAAAAAAAAAAAAAAGAGTCCCCACACAGCTCAGTAGATACAATTAGAAAAAAAAAGTTATGGGGGTCAGAATATGATGATGTAAAAAACAAAACAAAACATTTTTTTCCAAAGATTTTATTTATTTTTACACTATTTAGACATATGGGGTATCGTTAGTTTTGCCGCGAACGCTTGGGAACAAAACCCGTAAAACGGTGGAGGAATTGCATTATTTTTCCAATTCCACCCCATTTGGATTTTTATTTATCGCTTAGTACTACATTGTATGCCATAATTAATGGTGGCATTAGAAAGTACAACTTGTCCAGCAAAAAAAACAAGCTTTCATACAGCTATGTGAACGGAAATATAAAAAAAGTTATGGCTCAAGGAAGATAGGGAAGAAAAAGGAAAATTCAAAAACAAAAAATCTAAGAGTTACAGAAGAGCATGTTTTTTTAGGGAAAAATCCAGACTTGTTTACCACCAAAACCAGACAGACTGACCTTTTGAATGTCTGGTTTAGCTCTGTTGTTATGTCTCAAGATTTGTTTTTGTCTAGAAAAACTGCTGTGTCATCGTAGATTTAATGTAAGTCTATGAGAGACGGGAGTGGTAACTTTGTGCAGAGTTTCTCCACGCCAACCCTCGCACTAGAAGATTCTGGTCTGGCTAGAAACGGTATATAAGGAGAGCAGTCAGAGCCTCTAGTTAGTAACCAGTGCTTGGAGAGGGAGACTATGCCAGATTAGTGAGTGACCAGAGGAAGAGACTGAAATGGGGGCACTGAGCCACGGATCATGGGTTACCAGCCCGCTGACCAAGGAGCCATCCGGACTACTGAGCTACAGGCCATGGGACTCCAGCCAATGACCAAGGTACGATCCTTCTGAGAGTCAGAGAGATGGACAGCTAGCTCAGGCGTTTTCTCAGCAATTAATCCTTCTTCTGCCAGGGAGGAGACTGGAGAAGCCAGGCCTAGGCCTCTCCTGTATTGTTTTGTACCTGAAATCCTCCAGTAAAGAAGCACCCTGGTTTAACCCCTTCGCGCCCAGCGCCATACATGTACGGCGCTGGGGCGATGCGGGCACATGGCGCCCGCTCGCGAGTGCGGCGGGCGTCGTGGCCGGCAAGTCTCTGCTGTTTCTAACAGTAGAGACTTGCCGCTACTTACCGCCATCGGCGGCGTCTTCCTTGGAGATTAGATGCCGTGATCACACGTGATCACGGCATCTAGTTGCGTCTCAACCCGGAAGCATTCGCTTCCGGGTGGTGTACAGACACCCTGTGTGGCCAATCGGGGTGTCTGTACACCATATGAAAACTGTAATCCTCGCTGGTGAGGATTACAGTTTTCAAAGTGCAATTCTTATTCTGGCCACTAGATGGCAGGCCAGGATAAGAAATGAGCAATTCTTGGATTTCTGAGTCTATAAAATCCATAATTGCTCATAAAGAAAAAAAAAGCCACAATATATCAGCCCATATTTGAGCTTTCAAATAGTAAAAAAAAAAAAAAAAAAAATGTTAAAAAATATATAAAAAATAAAAAAAGATGTAAAAGTTCAAATCACCCCCCTTTCCGTATAAGTAAAAAATAAATACCTAAATAACAATAAATATAGACATCATGGGTATCACCGTGACCGAAAACGCCCGTACTTTTAAAATATAAAAAAAAAATTCCAATACGGCGAATTGTGTGGCAGAAAAAAGCGTCCAAATGGCGATTTGCCGTTTTTTGTCGCTTTTTTTTTCTAAAAAAAATTAAATAAAAAGTGATCAAAAAGTCATACACACCCCAGAATGGTATCAATAAAAACTTCAGATCGTCCCACAAAAAATGAGCCCCCATACAGCTCTGTACACATAAATACCAAAAAGTTATAGGGGTCAAGATATGACAAGGAAAAAAAAAAAAGGGGCAACTTTCTAATTATTTTATCACTATGAAAACGCAAGAAAAACTATACATATTAGGTATTGCCGGATTCGTACTGACCAGTAGAATGAAAGTAACCGGTCAGTTTTAATGCATATCGAGCGCTGTAAATAAGAAACCCGTAGAACTGTAGCGGAATAGCGTTTTCTTTGCAATTTCACCCGATTTGGAATTTATTTCCTGCTTCCCACTACACGGTATGCAATATTAAATGGTGGCGTTGAAAAGTAAAACTTGTCCCGCAAAAAACAAGCCCTCATACAGCTATGTGAACAGAAAAATAAAAGAGTTATGGCTGTTTGAAGGCAGGAAGCGCAAAACGAAAATGCAGAACCGAAAAAAGCTCCGGGCGCGAAAGGGTTAAAAGGAACTTTTCTCCTATCTGCTGACTGTGAGGGTCCATTTGCTGGGGCCCCTACCAATCATGAGAATGAGGCTCATGTTCCCCCATTGGAATGGAGCAGCAGACCAGCTCAAATCAACTACAAAGAGAATCTAGATACGACACAGCGAGGCCATTTATGTGCTAACACTAAAAAAATAACAGAAGATAATACATTTTACTTTTTTACTTTAACCCGCCCCCCCTGGTGGAAATCAAACGTCTGCCCCCGACATAAGATACCGTATCATTCCTAATAACTGATATGGATAAAAGGGATAGAGTTACCCCTAAACATCTCCTGAGTACACACAGAGCCCTGATACCAGCAGATTACATCACCGACCCTGCTACATGGACATCACAAAGGCTGTAGAAAATGAACATTACACATACACAGCTCTGCTGCACACACTGATAAATATCTTCAGAGGCGTATTACACATAAACGACTTGGTTGAATACACATACAGCTCATCTACATACACATCACAGGCCTACAGCACTGCTACATACACACTGGAATTACAAACAGCGGAGCCCTGCATACACAGAGCAGATAAACCTGATCATGTGATTTCATGACTCCTCCCACACATGATCACATGCTCTTGACATCACCACAGGTCCTTTACTTCCTCCTACAGCACATCCTGGATCCTGACTCCTCCCACATTTGGTCACATGGTCATCACATCATCACAGGTCCTGTACCTTCTCCTGCAGCACAGCCTGGAGTCTGACTCCTCCTGTAAAAACAGGAAGAAATAAAACACACAGGACACTCCATGGTGAAGGATTGTCACAGGATCCGTCCCATCCAGGTAAGTGGAACACTCACCAGATCCACACATTTAAGACTCCACAGCTGAGAAGATCTGCAGCTCCATCCGCAGGTAATGAACAGATTCCCAAGAATCTGAACCAGAAACAATTGACAAGAGTTCGCTTCTAACGTATAACGCGATTCGAGGACCGGCTTTCTCCTCCTTCAGGTACAACATAAGCCTGGAGCAGGGGACGTTATATAGAAGACATATCCAGGAGATCTCAGAGACGTGGACTGGAGGAGGGGACGTTATATAGAAGACATATCCAGGAGATCTCAGAGATGTGGACTGGAGCAGGGGACGTTATATAGAAGACATATCCAGGAGATCTCAGAGATGTGGACTGGAGGAGGGGGTGTTATATAGAAGACATATCCAGGAGATCTCAGAGACGTGGACTGGAGAAGTGGACGTTATATAGAAGACATATCCAGGAGATCTCAGAGACGTGGACTGGAGGAGGGGGCATTATATAGAAGACATATCCAGGAGATCTCAGAGACGTGGACTGGAGGAGGGGGCGTTATATAGAAGACATATCCAGGAGATCTCAGAGACGTGGACTGGAGGAAGGGTCGTTATATAGAAGATATATCCAGGAGATCTCAGAGACGTGGACTGGAGGAGAGGGTGTTATATAGAAGACATATCCAGTAGATCTCAGAGACGTGGACTGGAGGAGGGGACGTTATATAGAAGACATATCCAGGAGATCTCAGAGACGTGGACTGGAGCAGAGGACGTTATATAGAAGACATATCCAGGAGATCTGAGAGACGTGGACTGGAGCAGGGGGCGTTATATAGAAGACATATCCAGGAGATCTCAGAGACGTGGACTGGAGCAGGGGACGTTATATAGAAGACATATCCAGGAGATCTGAGAGACGTGGACTGGAGCAGAGGACGTTATATAGAAGACATATCCAGGAGATCTCAGAGACGTGGACTGGAGGAGGGGACGTTATATAGAAGACATATCCAGGAGATCTCGGAGATGTGGACTGTAGGAGGGGACGTTATATAGAAGACATATCCAGGAGATCTCAGAGACGTGGACTGGAGGAGGGGACGTTATATAGAAGACATATCCAGAAGATCTCAGAGACGTGGACTGGAGGAGGGGACGTTATATAGAAGACATATCCAGGAGATCTCAGAGACATGGACTGGAGGAGGGGGCGTTATATAGAAGACATATCCAGGAGATCTGAGAGACGTGGACTGGAGCAGGGGACATTATATAGAAGACATATCCAGGAGATCTCAGAGACATGGACTGGAGGAGGGGGCGTTATATAGAAGACATATCCAGGAGATCTCAGAGACGTGGACTGGAGGAGGGGACGTTATATAGAAGACATATCCAGGAGATCTCAGAGACGTGGACTGGAGGAGGGGACGTTATATAGAAGACATATCGAGGAGATCTCAGAGACGTGGACTGGAGCAGGGGACGTTATATAGAAGGCGTATCCAGGAGATCTTAGAGATGTGGACTGGAGGAGGGGGCGTTATATAGAAGACATATCCAGGAGATCTCAGAGATGTGGACTGGAGCAGGGGACGTTATATAGAAGACATATCCAGGAGATCTCAGAGACGTGGACTGGAGGAGGGGACGTTATATAGAAGACATATCCAGGAGATCTCGGAGATGTTAACTGTAGGAGGGGACGTTATATTGAAGACATATCCAGGAGATCTCAGAGATGTGGACTGGAGCAGGGGACGTTATATAGAAGACATATCCAGGAGATCTCAGAGACGTGGACTGGAGCAGGGGACGTTATATAGAAGACATATCCAGGAGATCTCAGAGACGTGGACTGGAGGAGGGGACGTTATATAGAAGACATATCCAGGAGATCTTGGAGATGTGGACTGTAGGAGGGGGCATTATATAAAAGATATATCCAGGAGATCTCGGAGATGTGGACTGTAGGAGGGGGCGTTATATAGAAGACATATCCAGGAGATCTCAGAGACGTGGACTGGAGCAGAGGACGTTATATAGAAGACATATCCAGGAGATCTGAGAGACGTGGACTGGAGCAGGGGGCGTTATATAGAAGACATATCCAGGAGATCTCAGAGACATGGACTGGAGGAGGGGGCGTTATATAGAAGACATATCCAGGAGATCTCAGAGACGTGGACTGGAGGAGGGGACGTTATATAGAAGACATATCCAGGAGATCTCAGAGATGTGGACTGGAGGAAGGGACGTTATATAGAAGACGTATCCAGGAGATCTCAGAGACGTGGACTGGAGGAGGGGACGTTATATAGAAGACGTATCCAGGAGATCTCAGAGACGTGGACTGGAGGAGGGGACGTTATATAGAAGACATATCCAGGAGATCTCAGAGATGTGGACTGGAGGAGGGGGCGTTATATAGAAGACATATCCAGGAGATCTCAGAGACGTGGACTGGAGAAGGGGACGTTATATAGAAGACATATCCAGGAGATCTCAGAGATGTGGACTGGAGCAGGGGACGTTATATAGAAGACATATCCAGGAGATCTCAGAGACGTGGACTGGAGCAGGGGGCATTATATAGAAGACGTATCCAGGAGATCTCAGAGATGTGGACTGGAGCAGGGGGCGTTATATAGAAGATATATCCAGGAGATCTCAGAGACGTGGACTGGAGCAGGGGGTGTTATATAGAAGACATATCCAGGAGATCTCAGAGATGTGGACTGGAGCAGGGGACGTTATATAGAAGACATATCCAGGAGATCTCAGAGATGTGGACTGGAGCAGGGGACGTTATATAGAAGACATATCCAGGAGATCTCAGAGACGTGGACTGGAGGAGGGGGCGTTATATAGAAGACATATCCAGGAGATCTCAGAGACGTGGACTGGAGGAGGGGACGTTATATAGAAGACATATCCAGGAGATCTCAGAGACGTGGACTGGAGGAGGGGGCGTTATATAGAAGACATATCCAGGAGATCTCAGAGACGTGGACTGGAGGAGGGGACGTTATATAGAAGACATATCCAGGAGATCTCAGAGACGTGGACTGGAGGAGGGGACGTTATATAGAAGACATATCCAGGAGATCTCAGAGACGTGGACTGGAGGAGGGGCGTTATATAGAAGACATATCCAGGAGATCTCAGAGACGTGGACTGGAGGAGGGGACGTTATATAGAAGACATATCCAGGAGATCTCAGAGACGTGGACTGGAGGAGGGGACATTATATAGAAGACATATCCAGGAGATCTCAGAGACGTGGACTGGAGGAGGGGACGTTATATAGAAGACATATCCAGGAGATCTCAGAGATGTGGACTGGAGGAGGCGACGTTATATAGAAGACATATCCAGGAGATCTCAGAGACGTGGACTGGAGGAGGGGACGTTATATAGAAGACATATCCAGGAGATCTCAGAGATGTGGACTGGAGGAGGGGACGTTATATAGAAGACATATCCAGGAGATCTCAGAGACGTGGACTGGAGGAGGGGGCGTTATATAGAAGACATATCCAGGAGATCTCAGAGACGTGGACTGGAGGAGGGGACGTTATATAGAAGACATATCCAGGAGATCTCAGAGACGTGGACTGGAGCAGGGGACGTTATATAGAAGACATATCCAGGAGATCTCAGAGACGTGGACTGGAGGAGGGGACGTTATATAGAAGACATATCCAGGAGATCTTGGAGATGTGGACTGTAGGAGGGGGCGTTATATAAAAGATATATCCAGGAGATCTCGGAGATGTGGACTGTAGGAGGGGGCATTATATAGAAGATATATCCAGGAGATCTCAGAGATGTGGACTGGAGGAGGGGACGTTATATAGAAGACATATCCAGGAGATCTCAGTGACGTGGACTGGAGCAGAGGACGTTATATAGAAGACATATCCAGGAGATCTGAGAGACGTGGACTGGAGCAGGGGGCGTTATATAGAAGACATATCCAGGAGATCTCAGAGATGTGGACTGGAGGAGGGGACGTTATATAGAAGACATATCCAGGAGATCTCAGAGATGTGGACTGGAGGAGGGGACGTTATATTGAAGACGTATCCAGGAGATCTCAGAGATGTGGACTGGAGCAGGGGACGTTATATAGAAGACATATCCAGGAAATCTCAGAGATTTGGACTGGAGGAGGGGACGTTATATAGAAGATATATCCAGGAGATCTCAGAGACGTGGACTGGAGGAGGGGACGTTATATAGAAGACATATCCAGGAGATCTCAGAGATGTGGACTGGAGGAGGGGACGTTATATAGAAGACATATCCAGGAGATCTCAGAGATGTGGGACTGGAGGAGGGGACGTTATATAGAAGACATATCCAGGAGATCTCAGAGACGTGGACTGGAGGAGGGGACGTTATATAGAAGACATATCCAGGAGATCTCAGAGATGTGGACTGGAGGAGGGGACGTTATATAGAAGACATATCCAGGAGATCTCAGAGACGTGGACTGGAGGAGGGGGCGTTATATAGAAGACATATCCAGGAGATCTCAGAGACGTGGACTCTAACACACCACAATACACACTTTGTGTTTTTTTTAGTTGTTCTATATACCAATAAATTAAACATACGAATTATCTAGATTATAAAATCCAGTATATATAAAATGCAAAACATAAGTTGATCAACAAGTCGTAAAACTGCGAATAAAAAAAATGGAATAAAATTAAGATAGACATACAGAGCTACTGTAACTAAAACTCCTGAATGAAGATAACATGTAGTGTAAAAGGTCTAATGGGATCTTAGGGGGTGCATTGTGAATTAGTAGAATACTACATGATATAGTCCGGCTCAGGTTTTGATATCAGCACATCTCCATATAAAGAGAGATTGGTCGCTCATTTTTATACTATTGCTAAAAGTGGTTATAGCAGGCTGAGCACCAGCGTACATGAGCTCCTTACGCCCATTTGTTGTGTACAATTTGATTATCTATCCAGTGGCGAACATAGAGAAGTAAGGGCACCATAGCTATGAGCAAGCCAAGACTCCCCACACAGGACAGAAGGGTTTCCATCTAAATCTCTTTCAATGACCCTTGGTCCATTTTACCACGACCTCATTTGCTAAAAGTTGTTCCTTTAGAGAGTAGAGTCCTGACCAAGTCTTTACCTCAAGTAGAAGAGGCGATGATCCCAACTAAGACTAGGCCCCCTCTTGCCCTGGGCCCCATAGCAGTTGCATGGTCTGCCGCTATAGGTAGTTACACCCCTGTATCTAACCCTGGAAAACCTCTTTAAGGACCAGTTCAGTTATGAAGTCACTTTGTGGGGCTTACATAGTAGAAACCACTGATAAATGACTCCATTTTATCCAACTCAATGTCTGTCTAGATAATAATAATCTTTATTTATGTATCGCCAACATATTCCACAGCGTTTTACAATTACCCGATAACATAGGACCTGTAGAATCCTCCACTGCTCCAGCACTGAGGCTCCTGTGGTCTCCTTCAGTCTGTTTACATCACTGCAGTGACAATATTGGTTGGAGCTCTGATGGCGGTATGTATATCACCTGACCATTGAGGCCTAGGATGGTCTATGGTGGTCATGTGCTGTTCATACTGGCATCATTTGATGATGTCTACTGCTTTGACCTCACACATGTTTCAATCCATATAAAGAGAGAGAACACAACATCTACACTTTATTATCTCCTCTGATGTCTCCTCTTATTATCTCCAGTAATTGTATTTTACATGGAATATTGTAGGATTTTCCATCGTCTCATCTTCTCTCCATTCAGGTTCCTACAATATAGGATCCGCTCAGTGGAGATCTTCTATATAAGATCTTTCTCCTGATTGACCCATCAAGAATGGATAAGGACAGGGACAAGATGGCGGAGAGTATAATAAATCTCACCCTAGAGATCCTCTTCCGGCTTACTGGAGAGGTGAGAGATTCTGATGATGTCACATTACATCATCTTATCTATGTTACTAACAGATGGACATGACTGGAGAGGTGAGGGACTCTGGAGATGTATGGAGTGATATTTATTACTGTGTCTCTCCATAACCAGGACTACACAGTAGTGAAGAAGACCTCTAGTGAGCGCTGTCAGGACCCTGTGTCTGAAGGATGGGGAAGAACCCTGAGCCCAATCACAGGGCCTCCACCTCACCCCCTGATACATGAGGAAATCAATAGAGAGAAGATCCTAGAACTCACCAACAAGATGATTGAGCTGCTGACTGGAGAGGTGACACTGCTGGGAATGCTGGGACATTATACAGGAACGTTATGAAGGGATCTGGGTGATGACTGTATCATTGTGTTGTCAGGTTCCTATAAGGTGTCAGGATGTCACCGTCTATTTCTCCATGGAGGAGTGGGAGTATTTAGAAGGACACAAAGATCAGTACAAGGACGTCATGATGGAGGATCACCGGCCCCTCACATCACCAGGTAATAGACATGACTAAATCCACACGTCCTCTCATTATCTGTATGTAAGGAATGAATTCAGTCACTGGATGTGTTTCCTACAGTTGGAAATTATTATTATTTATTATTATTAAAGCACCATTCATTCCATGGCACTGTATTTATTAAAAGGCGTATACATACAGACAATTGCACTAAGCATGAACAAGATGAATTACAAACTGCTACACAAGGAGGGAGGACCCTGCCCGCGAGGGCTTACTATCTATATGGCATAGAGAAGGACACAGTAGGTGAGGGTAAAGCTGGTCATGGCAGTGTAGCAGCAGCAGGGTCACAGGTTGTAGGCTTGTCTGAAGAGTTAGGTTTTCAGGTTTCTTTTGAAGGATTCCACTGTAGGTGAGAGTCTGATATGTTGGGATAGAGAATTTCAGAGTATTGGGGATGCACAGGAGAAATCCTGGAGGCGATTGTGTGAAGAGTTGATAAGAGTGGAGGAGAGAAGGAGGTCTTGTGAGGATCGGAGATTACGTGTGGGGATGTATCGGGAGAGTAGTTCTGAGATGTAGGGAGGGGACAGGTTGTGGACGGCCTTGTATGTATTTGTTAGTATTTTGAACTGAATTCTCTGGGCAATTGGGAGCCAGTGAAGGAATTGGCAAAGGGGAGAGGCAGAGGAGTAACAGGGTGAGAGGTGGATTAGTCAGCCAGCAGAGTTGATGATAGATTGGAGGGGGGCTAGGGTGCTAGATGGAAGGCCACAGAGGAGGATGTTGCAGTAGTCTAGGCGGGAGATGATGAGGGCATTTACTAGCACTTTCACAGACTCCTAGTTGAGGAATGCGCAGATGATATATTTTTGAGTTGGAGGTGGTAGGTAGTAGAAAGGGCTTGGATGTGTGGTCTGAAGGAGAGGGCAGAATCCAAGGTCACACCAAGCCAGAGGACTTGTTGGACTGGGGAGAGCAGCTGTGATGGTGATAGATAGGTCTGTTGGAGGGGTTGTGCAAGATGGTGGAAAGATGATAAATTCTGTTTTATTCATATTAAGTTTTAGAAAGTGAGAGGAGAAGAAAGAGGATATGGAAGATAGGAATTGTGGGATTCTGGATAGTAAGGTGGCGATGTCTGGACCAGAGAGGTAGATTTGTGTGTCATCAGCATAAAAGTGATACTGAAAGCCATAGGACTCTATGAGCTGTCCCAGGCCAAAGGTATAGATAGAGAAGAGCAGGGGACCTAGGACAGAGCCTTGCGGGACACCAACAGAGAGGATGTTGCAGGGAAATTGTGCACAACAACACAAAACTTCTTAAAACAACTTCTTATTCAGAAGATTCTCACATTTAAAGAGGACCTCTCCCCGCTCCTGACATGCCTATTTTAATAGTTTCATGTATTCCCCACGTACTAACAATTCTGGAACATCTATTCTTATGGCTCTATGTTGTGCCATTCCTTTATTATTTGCACTAGAAGTTATGAATGAATTGCTATTTGCCTTCAGTAAGGGAACAGAGGGGAGGTGACCAGTTGGGGGCGTGTCCCTGCACAGACTGACTCTAGCCAATCAGTGCTGCCATATTCAGTCTGTGTAGGGACACACCCCCAACTGGTTACCTCCCCTCTGTTCCCTTACTGAAGGCAAATAGCAATTCATTCATAACTTCTACTGCAAATAATAAAGGAATGGCACAACATAGAGCCATAAGAATAGATGCTCCAGAATTGTTAGTACGTGGGGAATGCATGGAGCTATTAAAACAGGCATGTCAGGATCAGTGAAAGGTCCTCTTTAAGCCTCATTCATACGTCCGTGTTTTGTCCGTGATTTCCTTCAGTGATTGTGAGCCAAAACAAGGATTTGATCCTTCACAGACATAAGGTGTAGGGGAAACATCTGTACCTGTTCTGTGTTTGTTTTTGGCTTAAAATCTCTCATGGAAATCTGAAAAGCAGCAAGACATCATTGAAATCAATGTAAAATTTAGGCAGATTATGGAATACCACCAGCCGTGGTAAAGCCATAAGTAAGTTTTATCTTCATACTCACTTCCATTCCGACGCTGTGCTCTGACAAACCAGCAGTAAAATGCACTCACTGGACTCTTCTTTGAGTCCTCTCCATTATGTGAGTGAGCACCGGAGTCCAGAGAGTGCATTTTACTGCAGGTTTGTGGGAGCACAGCGTCAGAATGGAAGTGAGTATGAAGATAAAGCTTACATATTCGGATTCAGCATCACTTACACTATACAACGCTTACTCTAGTTCAGGGGGTGTTTCGGAGATGACAGGTTCCCTTTAAAGTATCATTGCTGAAAGGTAGAAACCTCCTTCTTGCTTTCTGTATGTGTCCTCCATCTTCTCCAGCAACAACCCCCAAAGAAGAGAAGGAGACGACCCCCTCGTCATTTATAGCATAGACCTCTGTGTGCACAGTGTCCTAGCTGCAGTGATGAATAAGATGTTCGGGTCACAGGATTATTCTTTGGCGTTATATGTAGTTTGTGTTATTGGGAAAGGCCGCAGGATAAGGCTACATTCACACAACAGTGAAAAATGCTTTTAAATTGAATACAAGTCAATGAGGATATTAACATGGCCACTTTTTTAATGGACAGTGAATTGTGGTTGTGAAAAATACGACAAGGCTTATTTTTGGCCGTTCTCACTGCCTGGACCACATTTAAATTAATAGGACCGTTTTTAGCATGATCTTGTCACATCTACACATCAGTCTGCTCGATTTAGTTTAAAATATACTAGTCTTACTCTTATCTGTGCTGTCTTTTCTGTAAAAAAAACTGCTTTTATTTATATGCAAACTTAGGAGCCCAAGGGGCCGTCCCTCTGTCCATTGGAGCCCAGCCACGCCCATTATCTTGGAGCCAAGCACAGCCCCTTATAAATTATTCACTCCTTTCAGCACCGACATCATTGTTCTGATGCGCCGTGATCCCGCCCATGCGCTCTGGAACTAGTCGGCAGGGCCCGTTCATTCCCTGAGGCTGCTGCCAGGACACTGCACGGGCGCTGACGGGCGCATCAGAACAATGATGTCGGTGCTGAAAGGAGCGAATAATTTATAAGGGGCGGTGCTGGGCTCCAAGATAATGGGCGTGGCTTGGCTCCAATGAACAGAGGGACAGCCCCTTGGGCTCCTTAGAGAAGTAATTTGCATATGAGACAACACAGATAACAGTAAGACTAGTATATGTTAAACTAAATCGAAGAGACTGATGTGTAGATGTGACAAGCTCTGTAGCCCAAATCCTCTTGACAGAATCCCTTTAAGAGGTAATTCAAAAAAGTCTCACCACTGAACACCAGATATTTCCTACCTGACGGTCAATAAAGGCCCCAAGATATTCTGACCCAAGTGACTACCTCTATAATCAATAGTAATTATATCTCAAGGAAAACAACATGTTGAGGAGCTCCCCAATGGTCAGTGACAGCTTACTGTGCTTCATACTGGTCATTCTACTCACCTTCCTGCCTCCGAGTCCAGCTCCTGTATCTGTCATCCATTATAGCCCAGGTCTCATTCCCCGGCCTGCACTCTCCCCAGCAGCAGGTGTGATACAGTGATGTCATTGTACCTGCTGGGCTGATTGGGAGAGTGTACAGTCATGGCCAAAAGTTTTGAGAATGACACAAATCTTCTATTTTCACATGATCTGCTGCCCTCTGGTTTTTATGTGTGTTTGTCAGATGTTTTTATCACATACAGAAATATAATTGCAATCATATTATGAGTAACAAAAGCTTATATTGACAGTTAGAATGAGTTAATGCAGCAAGTCAATATTTGCAGTGTTGACCCTTCTTCTTCAGGACCTCTGCAATTCTCCCTGGCATGCTCTCAATCAACTTCTGGACCAAATCCTGACTGATAGCCGTCCATTCTTGCACAATCAATGCTTGCATTTTGTCAGAATTTGTAGGTTTTTGTTTGTCCACCCGTCTCTTGATGATTGACCACAAGTTCTCAATGGGATTAAGATCTGGGGAGTTTCCAGGCCATGGACCCAGAATCTCTATGTTTTGTTCCCTGAGCCATTTGGTTATCACCTTTGCTTTATGGCAAGGTGCTCCATCATGCTGGAAAAGGCATTGTTGATCGCCAAACTGCTCTTGGACGGTTGGGAGAAGTTGCTCTCGGAGGACATTCTGGTACCATTCTTTATTCATGGCTGTGTTTTTAGGCAAGACTGTGAGAGAGCCGATTCCCTTGGCTGAGAAGCAACCCCACACATGAATGGTTTCAGGATGCTTTACAGTTGGCATGAGACAAGACTGGTGGTAGCGCTCACCTCGTCTTCTCCGAATAAGCTGTTTTCCAGATGTCCCAAACAATCGGAAAGGGGATTCATCAGAGAAAATGACTTTACCCCAGTCCTCAGCAGTCCACTCCCTGTACCTTTTGCAGAATATCAGTCTATCCCTGATGTTTTTTCTGGAGAGAAGTGGCTTCTTTGCTGTCCTCCTTGAGACCAGGCCTTGCTCCAAGAGTCTCCACCTCACAGTGCGTGCAGATGCACTCACACCTGCCTGCTGCCATTCCTGAGCAAGCTCTGCACTGCTGGTAGCCCGGTCCCGCAGCTGAAACACTTTTAAGAGACGGTCCTGGCGCTTGCTGGTCTTTCTTGGGCGCCCTGGAGCCTTTTTGGCAACAATGGAATCTCTCTCCTTGAAGTTCTCGATGATGCGATAGATTGTTGACTGAGGTTCAATCTTTCTAGCTGCGATACTCTTCCCTGTTAGTCCATTTTTGTGCAGTGCAATGATGACTGCACGTGTTTCTTTAGAGATAACCATGGTTAACAGAAGAGAAACAATGATGCCAAGCACCAGCCTCCTTTTAAAGTGTCCAGTGGTGTCATTCTTACTTAATCATGACAGATTGATCTCCAGCGCTGTCCTCATCAACACCCACACCTGTGTTAATGGAGCAATCACTGAAACAATGTTAGCTGGTACTTTTAAGGCAGGGCTGCAATGATGTTGTAATGTGTTTTGGGGGATAAAGTTTATTTTCTAGGCAAATATTGACTTTGCAAGTAATTGCTGTTAAGCTGATCACTCTTTATAACATTCTGGAGTATATGCAAATTGCCATTATAAAAACTGAAGCAGTAGACTTTGTAAAAATTAATATTTGTATCATTCTCAAAACTTTTGACCATGACTGAACAGATCAGAGATCATCCACCGGCCTGTTCACTCTCCTGTGCAATGCCTTGTACTTTCTGTGGATTTGTTTTTATTGAAATGTAATAAAATTTCAATAGAATATTTTGGTATATTAATCAATAATAAAAATGTCTTTTATTCTTGGCAGATGACTGTACCAGGAACACGGAGAAACAGCTGGTATCTTCAGATGATTGTGGTATCTCACAAGATACATATGAAGAACATGTCCATATCCAAGAGATATCTTCATCCAATCACAGCAAAAGTGTATTATTTGATCCTTTTAAACAGGTCCAATCTTCTGATTCATCACAGACTGTAATACAAAAAAAAAGTCACAGAAAAGGTGTTAAACATCAAACAGCTCACGTAAGAGGGAGGCCATTTTCATGTCTAGAATGTGGAAGAGGTTTTAGATATAAATCAGAATTAGTTAGACATGAGAGAATTCACACAGGTGAGAAGCCATTTTCATGTTCAGAATGCGGGAAACGTTTTCGCTATAAATCATATCTTGGTATACATCAGAGAATTCACACAGGGGAGGAGCCATTTCATGTTCAGAATGTGGAAAATGTTTTCAGAAGAAATCAGCTCTTGTTATACATCAGGGAATTCACACAGGCGAGAATCCATTTTCATGTTCAGAATGTGGAAAATGTTTTCAGAATAAATCAGCTCTTGTTATACATCAGAGAATTCACACAGGGGAGAGGCCATTTTCATGTTCAGAATGTGGGAAATGTTTTCACTGTAATTCAGCTCTTCTTAAACATTGGAAAATTCACACAGGAGAAAGGCCATTTTCATGTTCAGAATGTGGAAAAAGTTTTTACAAGAAAATAGCTCTTGTTGCACATCAGAGAATTCACACAGGAGAGAAACCATATCCATGTTCAGAATGTAGTGAAAGTTTTAAGTATAAATCATATCTTGTTATACACCAGAGAGTTCACACCGGGGAGAAACCATTTCCATGTTCAGAATGTGGGAAATGTTTTAATCAGAAATCAGATCTTGTTAGACATCAGAGAATTCACACAGGTGAGAAGCCATTTCCATGTTCAGAATGTGAGAAATCTTTTAAGCAGAAAACAGATCTCGTTATGCATCAGAGAATTCACACAGGGGAGAAGCCATTTTCATGTTCAGAATGTGGGAAATGTTTTAAGCAGAAATCAGGTCTTGTTTCACATCAAAAAACTCACAGAGAGAAGCCATCTCCAAGCTTAGCCCTTTATTGACATCCCTTATGTGTTTTTATGGTACTAGTCAGTGACGCTAACTGGCTTTTTTCTGTCAGATACTACTTTTTACAAGAAGATAAAATAGCACCTTGCTTTGAGTTACTAGTAGTGATGAGCGAGCATGCTTGGCCGAACTCGCTGTTCTCCCGAGCATGCTGGCGCTCGGGTCCACTCGGTGTTCGGTCGAACCCCGGGTGTACTCGAGCGCCATGCTCGAGTCCCCTCCCCACACGCTAATTAATTAGGATGGCATTCAGTATAATGCCAGTAGTCATCTTAGCTACTGGCATTACACTGATTGGCTGGCCGGGAACACGTCATCGGGCTCTGGTCTTACTGGGGACATTTCATCAGTAATGTACAAGTTCTCCCAACAAGTGACCCAGGCTAGGATTGCCTCATTACATAGAAGCCATTACTCATCCTCCTAAAGGAATATCATCTTAGTCTGTACACACTGACCAAAATGTATCCATAAATAAATCCAACAAGTGGGGTCCCCGCCAGGGCTGTGGAGTCGGTAAGCCAAAGCCCTGACTCCAATGACTCCCCCCGACTCCTTAATTTCTCCAAACTCTGACTCCAACTCCCTCATACATGGCACATGATTAAGCGATAACTTTAACTACCTACGGTAACTGTTGTGCCCGAGTCCAGCTTGGGCAGTGCGAAAAGTAGCTAACTGGATGGGGGAGCTGCTTTAGATTATATCTCCTCAATGGTAGCAGCTAGAAACAGCTAAATGTCCAAGAAACAGAGGAGAAATCACTGTTAGAAATCAAGTCGGGAATAATCGCGAGTGAAACCTGTTTTTACTTTCATTTTCAGCTGCTTTTGAATGTCTGCTTTCAAACAAGACCAGTTCAATGTTTCTAGCTGCTACCATTCAGGAGGTAGCAGCATCTAAAGCAGCCCTCCCCCCTCCAGGTAGCTACTTTTCCCACTGCTGGAGCTCCACTCTGGGAAAACAGTTAGGTGGTTAACCCCTTAATGACCGGGCCATTTTGCACCTGCGTGACCAGGCTTATTTTTGAAAATCTGACCTGTATCACTCTATGTGGTAATAACTTTGGAACACTTTTACTTATAAAAGCCATTCTGAGATTGTTTATGAAAAAAAATCCCAACTTTACCAAAAATTATGAAAAAATTCACAATTTTCAAAATTTCAATTTCTCTGCTTTTTTTTTTTTTGCAAATATCTTTTTATTATTTTCAATAAAGGCATTACAATCCAAACACTATAGACTGGAACATTAATTTTGATACATCACAAAGAACAACAGTACCAGGCAAAACAAAGTGCCTATATAGGAGCCAGGTGGGGTAAATACCACCTAGGCCCCAAATTTCTGATATCATATGAATACAGAAATGTGAGGATGAAATCCACCCTCAATGCAATACAAAATGCAGATGCAAGATAATAGCAGATAAAGAGTCACAAAGCAACCCTAAAACCAATAGGGAGAGAATAAAGGAATAACACTGTTACATCCGTTTCACGGAACCACTTAAATAAAGATATTAAGGGGAAAGAACGCACGGGGGGGGGGGGACGTGTGAGGTCTATAACATTCAATGCGATGAAATCGGCATCAGAAAGGGGTTTAGATCTCCCATGGTAGAGAAAGAGATCCACGCCGACCAAGTCCTCTGAAATTTACCATAGGACCTGAGGGTGTGGGCACTCAATTCCTCAAGCCTAGCCACCTGGCTTACCCTTTGGATCCACTGAAGGATTGGGGGTGGTGTTGTTTGCCTCCAATATAAAGGTATCATAGCTTTAGCCGTGAGGACCATTTGTCTCCAAAGATGTACATTATAGGGAACCCTGACAAGGGGCGAGACATTTAAAAATATAACCTTCGGAGACAAAGGGGGAGAGCCAGGGCAAACTTTCAGAATAATGTCACCTACCGTTTTCCAGAAGGGTCTAATGTAATCACAATCCCATCAAATGTGCATATAGTCACCAATCTTGGACTTGCATCTCCAGCAGTCCGGGGGCGATGTTGGAAACATTATATGTAACACAGCAGGTGTTTTATACCATCTACTAACCAACTTATAAGACGTCTCCTGTAGAGTGATACATCTAGATGGGCCAGAGCTATTCGCATAAATCTCTTTAATTTCATCCGAAGTGAAAGTAGTCTGAAGTTCTTTCTCCCAAGCAGCAATATAAGGCAATTGTTTGCCGGCCAGGGGCGTCAGGAGAGCAGAATATAACTTCGAGATCACCTTGGTTATCGGAGACCTCTGGGCCACTAGTGTCTCAAACCAGGAGAGGTCTCGACATAAATTATCTTTTCCAGGAAGGGTTTTGAAGCTCTGACAGAGATGTGTGTAGGTAAGGACATCTACGGGAATACTGGACAATTTTAGTTTTAGGTGAGAAAGATCAGGAAAACTACCCTCTAGAAGCACGTCGCTCAGAAAGTGCTTATTGAAAACCTTTTGTGTGGAAAACCATACGCCCCTGTATGGGGAGGTAAGTCCTAGCAAGTCTCCTAACTTCATTGTGGGGGACGGGTGCGACCAAGGGACAACCTCTTGAGAGAGCGTCTTCCACAGAACAAGAGGGGCCTTAGTTAGTATACAGAGGCCAAGAGGAAAAGAATGACCCAGACGGGTCCATATTAAAGCCTGCGTCAATGAGAATCCCGCTAACTCTTCCTCAATCCGTACATAGGATTTGGTGGAAGGTGTTCTGCACCAATCCAATATTCTGCTCAGCTGAATAGCATGATACAGTTTTTCCAGATCAGGGAAACCCACCCCCCCTCTACGTTTAGGAAGAACCAAAGTGTTATGCGCTATCCTACAAAGACCTTCCCTCCAATGTATTTAAAAAAAGAGCTTCGAATCTTCAGGAAAAAA
>ONZH01008073.1:0-47616 GCA_900303285.1 Rhinella marina | reverse complement strand
TGTACATTATTTGTGTTTGCAGAGTGCTGCTGCACTGTCTTTTTCTTCCTTTGTGTCTCTAGCCATGGCAGCGTGCACCTGCACTTTGGATGTGCTGACTGACCCCCCTTTTTTTGCAACTCTACGGTATGTGTCATTTAAATTTTTATGACTGCTGCTGCCTCCCCCAGGGTATGTCACTGTGCCAGTCTGTCTCATTAAAATTAGTACGACTCCTGCTGCCTCTCCTACTCTGTGGCCTTGAAATGTATTCGACTGCTGCCTCTTGCAGATGCTGTTACTGTGCCACTCTGTGGCCTTGAAATGTATTCGACTGCTGCCTCTTGTAGATGCTGTTACTGTGCCACTCTGTGGCCTTGAAATATATTCGACTGCTGCTGCCTCTTGCAACTGCTGTTATGATGCCACTCGTTGGCCTATTAAATTTGTCCAACTGCTGCTGCCTCTTGCAGCTGCTGTTATGATGCCACTCGTTGGCCTATTAAATTTGTCCAACTGCTGCTGCCTCTTGCAGCTGCTGTTACGGTGCCACTCGTTGGCCTAGTAAATTTGTCCGACTGCGGCTGCCTCTTGCAGCTGCTGTTATGGTGCCACTCTTTGGCCTAGTAAATTTGTCCGACTCCTGCTGCCTCTCCTACTCTGTGGCCTTGAAATGTATTCGACTGCTCCCTCTTGCAGATGCTGTTACTGTGCCACTCTGTGGCCTTGAAATGTATTCGACTGCTGCCTCTTGCAGATGCTGTTACTGTGCCACTCTGTGGCCTTGAAATATATTCAACTGCTGCTGCCTCTTGCAGCTGCTGTTATGGCGCCACTCGGCCTATTAAATTTGTCCGACTGCTGCTGCCTCTTGCAGCTGCTGTTACGGTGCCACTCGTTGGCCTAGTAAATTTGTCCAACTGCGGCTGCCTCTTGCAGCTGCTGTTACGGTGCCACTCGTTGGCCTAGTAAATTTGTCCGACTGCTGCTGCCTCTTGTAGCTGCTGTTACGGTGCCACTCGTTGGCCTAGTAAATTTGTCCGACTGCTGCTGCCTCTTGCAGCTGCTGTTACGGTGTCACTCGTTGGCCTAGTAAATTTGTCCGACTGCTGCTGCCTCTTGAAGCTGCTGTTACGGTGCCACTCGTTGGCCTAGTAAATTTGCCCGACTGCTGCTACCTCTTGCAGCTGCTGTTATGGTGCCACTTGTTGGCCTAGTAAATTTGTCCGACTGCTGCTGCCTCTTGCAGCTGCTGTTACGGTGCCACTCGTTGGCCTAGTAAATTTGTCCGACTGCTGCTGCCTCTTGCAGCTGCTGTTACGGTGCCACTCGTTGGCCTAGTCAATTGATTAGAATTTTTTGGACCTTCTCCTCGGCAGCAGCATATCACTCGTAAATTTTTGGTACGTTCTGTAGTCCTATTCTATTAATCATAGCTCAAGTATACAGGAAACCCTGTTTGTTTTGAACACTCGAATTTTTAAAAGTAAACGATTCCGGCCCCCGGGACACTCAGCGATGAGCAGGGGCTCCCACAGGTGGTAGCTCAGCTCCTTTCAGACCACAAGCTCGATCCCAAGATGGAACTCCGAACTTTCTTGGCGTACCCCATCAATACTGACATTTTACCACAGTTGAGGCAAAGCTGGAGCCTTCACTGTAGCTCCTCTGTCTTACGTTCCCATCCGCTGGCATAACCAGCCCCGATACTGATAAGAACATATACTACAGTTGATCTTAACCAAAAGGCCGAGAATTCTTTTTTTACGGTCTGCTCTTCAGGGTATGTCACAGCCGACTCCACATGCCATCTCCTAGCTGCCGCTACATCAAAATTATGTAATTGTGCCACTCTGTGGCCTACTCATGCTGCTGCCGCTGCCTCCACACGCTGTGTCCTAGCTGCCGCTACCTCCAAACTATGTAACTGTGCCACTCTACAGTATGCTGCTGCTGCCGCCTCCACACGCTGTGTCCTAGCTGCCGCTACCTCCAAATTATGTGATTGTGCTACTTTGTGGCCTACTCATGCTGCTACCGCCTCCACACGCCGTGTCCTAGCTGCCGTTACCTCCAAATTGTGTAATTGTGCCACTCTGTGGCCTACTCATGCTGCTGCTGCCGCCTCCACACGCTGTGCCTCCAAATTGTACTACTACTTCCACTGCTGCTGCCACTTCCAGGGTCTGTCATTCTGCCACTCTGTGGCCTACTCATGCTGCTGCCACCTGGCCACACTGTCATTGTGCCACTTTATAGTCTGCTGATGCTGCTGCCACTGCCATCTTTACGCTGTCTGGGGGGGGCTCTGCTTGTATAAGCGTGTAATAGAATGGGTTCTGTCGAAATGTATGTGGAATCAGTGAATTGGTGTAAAAGGCGTGCGCTTTTGGCGCTCTAGTAGGATCTTGGGCCTCTGCACAATTCTTTATAGCTGGCGCAAACATTGACCTGTAAGGCTGAGTTCAGACTTGAGTTATTTGGTGAGTTTTGGCCCCTTAACTGCCCAAATACATAAAAGTGTGCAGCGATTCTAAGAGCGATGCCTGTTATGTCCGTGTCACACTGGCTCACAGTATTCTTTCACTACCACAGTAGACTCCCTATGCGTTTTACTGCAAGGCACAATGTTCTACACCACTGTCGAGGCTCTCTGCGGCAGTAGCCGTTTTTTACGAATTTATTCGGATTGAAGAGAATCTTTTCGGAAAATTCGGCGAACCAGCCGAATCAAATTTTTAAAAAATTCGCTCATCTCTAAAAGTGACATGTCAGATTTGAAAAATGGGGCTTCGGCATTTGGTCCAAACTGGCTTTTGCTGCAAGGGATTAAAAGAAGGAACAAACACCTGCACCAGCTCTAGAAGCTCCTGACAGTCATCAGAGAGGGGCACCTCGTACCTCTCTGTCTGCTAACAATGGCCACTGCAGTCACATTGTCTGAAAAGATTTTGTGTGTATCCTTGCTATCTGGGAAGGAAGATTTCTGAACTACATATTGAGGGTGGCAGCAGCAACAATGGCAATAGCAGTGACAATAGAGGCCACATGACAAAGTGAGGAGGGGGGCAGCAGTGGCAGTGACAATGACAATAATGGCCCCATGACAGAGTGGTGAGGGTGGAAGTAGCAGCAGCAGTGGCTGTAACAGTGACAGTAGTGACCTCCATGACAGAGCTGGGAGAGTGGCAACAGCAGTAGTGGCAGTAATAGTGACAGTAGTGGCCCCATGACAGAGTGGGGAGGGGGGGCAGCAGCATACATACTGACATACAGCACAAGATGGCGGCAGATCATAGTAGTAGCAGAACCCAGCAACAGCAGTGTGATATCAAAGGTGTCACGCTCTGGTGTGGAGGGAATAGCCACACCGAGCGTACGAGGGAAGGGAAAAGACCAAAGCCAGGGAAACGGTCACCTCCTGCAGGGAACCCTGAAACTAGGCCCTGACTGACTACCAGTATGAACAAGCCTTAGTGGTAGGAGAATTCATACACAGGAACCTAATAATCAATTCACCCTAAAGAACCCTGCAGCTAGTGACACAGGAAAGAGTCAACCCGTTCCTCCAAGAGTAAGGACGAACAGGAGACTCCAGAAGGAAAACCACAAAAGGGAAAATGTCACTTATCTTAAAGCAGATTTCGCAGCAACCGGATCTCAGCCGAGATCCACACCACACACTACAAAGTAGGCAGAAAGTATAAACCGCAGTGAATACTGGGAAATGAAGGAATAAATAGAGGAGAGCAAATTACCACACCTACAACTGAGGGGAAGGGGTGTGGTAACCAGAAACCAAACCAAGGGGAAAACATGTCAAATTATGTCACTTTTGAAAGCCACGCAGATACCACGTCTGATACCAGACGCAAGCCCACTCGTGACATTACCCCCCTTTTACGGGTGACCTCCGGGCACCCAGGACCAACTTTATCAGGATGACACCTGTGAAAGGCTTTCACCAAACGACTGGCATTCACGTCAGATGCTGGTACCCATGACCTCTCCTCAGGACCATAACCCTTCCAATGAACAAGATATTGAAGAGTCCCACGGAGAACCCGAGAATCAATGATCTTGACAATCTGGAATTCCAAATTACCATCCACCAAGACAGGCGCGGGTGGCAAGGGAGATGGCTCCAGAGGTTCAACATATCTCTTCAACAAAGATCTGTGAAACACATTATGGATTTTCAGGGCCTGAGGAAGTTCAAGACGAAATGCTACAGGATTAATAATGACCGTAATCTTATATGGGCCAATAAATCTTGGACCCAACTTCCAAGAAGGAACTTTCAACTTAATGTTCCTAGTAGACAGCCACACAGAATCACCCACACTTAGGTCCGGACCATTCATACGTTATTTTAATTCATAAGTTAATTCATAAGTTATTTTGAATTTTTTCGCCATATAGAAGACAATGATGACGAAAAACGTTCTTCCTCATGAATACCAGAAGTATCAGAACCAGAAACTGTGCCAAACTGCGGGTGAAAGCCATATGCACCAAAAAATGGTGACTTACCAGTGGAGTCCTGTCTGCGATTATTTATGGCAAACTCAGCCAGAGACAAAAACGAGGACCACTCCTCCTGGTTCTCAGAGACAAAACATCTCAAGTAAGTCTCCAGACTCTGATTTGTACGCTCAGTCTGTCCATTCGTCTGGGGATGAAAGGCAGAGGAAAAAGACAGTTGTACCCCGAGCCGAATACAGAACGCCTTCCAGAATCTGGTCACAAACTGAGTCCCACGATCAGAGACCACATCAGTGGGAATGCCATGAAGTTTCACAATGTTGTCAACAAACACTAGTGCAAGAGTTTTAGCATTGGGGAGTCCGGGTAATGCAATAAAGTGCGCCATTTTACTAAAACGATCTACAACCACCAGAATAACTGTCTGTCTTAACTCAGGCAGATCAGTGATGAAGTCCATGGATAGGTGAGTCCATGGTCTAGACGGGATGGGTAATGGACGTAGGGGTCCAGAAGGTCGAGTATGTGTCACCTTAGCGCGTGCACAGACACTACAGGCTGACACATAGTCCTCAACACACTTACGCAGCCCTGGCCACCAGAATCTACGAGAGATGAGGTCGACAGTGGATTTACTCCCAGGGTGTCCCGCAAGCACCGAAGAATGATGCTCCTCAAACACCTTATGACGCAAATCAGAAGGAACAAACAACTTCCCAGGAGGGCAAGACTCCGGCGCATCTCCCTGGGCCGCAAACACTTTAGCCTCAAGATCAGGGTAAAGAGCGGATATCACCACTCCTTCAGACAGTATAGAGCTCGGATCTTCAAAATCACCACCTCCGGGAAAACTACGTAACAATGCATCCGCCTTCACATTCTTAACCCCAGGACGATATGTGACAATGAAATTGAATCTGGTGAAGAACAAAGACCATCTGGCCTGCCTCGGATTAAGTTGTTTAGTCGACTCCAGGTAAGCCAGATTTTTGTGATCAGTGAATACCCTGATTGGGTGAATCGCCCCTTCCAACGCCATTCCTCAAAAGCCAACTTAATGGCCAGTAACTCTCTGTTACCCACATCATAATTTCTCTCCGCTGCAGAGAGTTTTTTAAAAAAAAAAAAGCACATGGGCGCCATTTACCAGGTGACGGGCCCTGTGATAAAACTACTCCTACCCCCACCTCGGATGCATCAACCTCCACAATGAAAGGTTGTGACACATCTGGCTGCACCAATATAGGGGCAGAAGAAAAGTACTCCTTCACAGCGTAGAAGGCTTGCAACGTTGCATCAGACCACACTGAGACATCCGTCCCTTTCTTAGTCATGTCAGTTAAGGGTTTAACTATTGTCGAATACTTCTTAATAAATTTTTGGTAATAGTTGGTGAACCCCAAAAATCGCATAAGAGCCTTCAGGTTTTCAGGTCGGTCCCAGTTCAGAACAGCACAGACTTTCTCTGGATCCATACGAAAACCTGAAAATGAAAGCAAGTATCATAAGAATTGCACCTCATGTACAGCAAAAACACATTTCTCTAATTTTGCATACAACTTGTTATCTCTTAAGATTTGCAACACCTGCCTCACGTGATCCTGATGTGTTCAATATCTGGAGAATAGATTAGTATGTCATCCAAATACAGGACTACAAACCTCCCCACAAGATGATGAAAAATGTCATTAACAAAATGCTGGAAGACAGCAGGAGCATTGGTCAACCCAAAAGGCATGACCAGGTTCTCAAAGTGGCCATTAGGAGTGTTAAAGGCCGTCTTCCATTCATCCCCTTCCTTGATCCTGACCAGATTATATGCCCCCCTTAAGTCCAACTTGGAGAACACCTTGGCATCCACAATCTGGTTAAACAAGTCAGGAATCAAAGGAAGAGGGTACGGATCACGGACAGTAATCCTATTGAGTTCACGGAAATCCAGACATGGCCTAAGGGTTCCGTCCTTTTTCTTAACAAAAAAGAACCCTGCTGCCACAGGAGATTTGGAAGGCCTAATATGTCCTTTAGCCAAACTCTCAGCAATATATTCCTTCATGTTCGTTCTCTCAGGTCCAGAAAGGTTATACAGCCTAGATTTGGGCAATTTTGCTCCAGGGATAAGATTGATAGGACAATCGTATTCCCGGTGAGGGGGTAAATCCTGACATCCACCTTCAGAAAATACATCAGAGAAATCCGATATAAAAGAAGGAAGAGTCTTAGTGGTTAAAGCAGAAAAAGATGTATTAAGGCAATTGTCAACACAATAATCGCCCCAATCCACAATTTGTCTAGTATGCCAGTCAATGGACGGATTATGTTTGCTTAACCACGGTAAACCCAGAACCACAGGAGCAGGAAGACCTTCCAACACAAAACATGAAATAAGCTCCTGATGAAATTCACCCACTCTTAATTTGATATCATGCACCATCTGAGACAAACACTTCTGAGATAGAGGTGCAGAATCAATGGCAAACACAGAAATCCTCTTATCCAAAGAACTCGGCGACAATCCATGCATGCGGACAAACTGAGCATCAATCAAGTTCACCCCTGCCCCGCTGTCAATAAACACCTCAATTTTCACAACCTTTGACTCTAGCGCCACCTGGGCAGTCAGGAGAAAACGGGTACTACAGGATGAAGACAAATGCACATTTTCAGTCTCCCTACCCACCCCACCAAGAGTGAGATAAGAATTCAACGCCCCCTTTTCTTTTCTCTCTTTTAGAGATTGAAAGCATGGACATACATTGATAAAGTGTCCTTTTTGACCACAAAAAACACACACCCTTTTTATTACCGAAATGATTACGAGTGGAAACAGGAGTGGCTCCCCCTAATTGCATAGGTTCGTCCCCTGACATCAACCTAGGGGAATATTCACCCAAAGTGTCATAGGAAGACAGTACGCTATGTGATAGTACGTCCTGAGAGCGGGGGCCCCTAGATCGCTCTCTCAGGCACCTATCCATGCGTACAGCAAGGGACATGGCAGCTTCCAAAGACACAGGGGTTTCATGAAAGGCCAAAGCGTCCTTCAGCCCTTCAGATAACCCCTGACAGAATTGGCTACGTAGAGCAGGATCATTCCATTCAGTATTGGTCGCCCACCTCCGGAACTCAGAGCAATAGATCTCAACAGAGCACTTACCCTGACAAAGGTCACGTATCTGGGTCTTGGCCAGGGAGATACGATCCGGGTCATCATAGATAATCCCCAAAGCCTTAAAAAATTCATCTACCGACCGGAGAGGCTGCGAACCGGTTGGCAGGAAAAAGGCCCATGACTGCACATCTCCTTTAAGCAGCGAGATGACCACACCAACCTTCTGCTCCTCATTACCAGAAGAATGTGGACGCAGTCTGAAATACAATTTGCACGCCTCCCTGAATAGAACAAAGTTATCATGTCCACCAGAAAATCTGTCTGGGAGGGCAACCTTAGGCTCCGAACAGGCCTTACAACCAGCACCCCCAGAACCACCAGCCTGTGACCTCTGGATCTGGTTGCGGATGTCAGCTACCTCCAAGCTGAGTCCCTGCAACTGTTCAGTTAGCACAGTAAAAACATCCATATCAGTACAAAAATTACATTAATTTTTGTCGGCGGTTTATAATGTCACGCTCTGGTGTGGAGGGAATAGCCACACTGAGCGTACGAGGGAAGGGGAAAGACCAAAACCAGGGAAACGGTCACCTCCTGCAGGGAACCCTGAAACTAGGCCCTGACTGACTACCAGTATGAACAAGCCTTAGTGGTAGGAGAGTTCATACACAGGAACCTAATAATCAATTCACCCTAAAGAATCCTGCAGCTAGTGACACAGGAAAGAGTCAACCCGTTCCTCCAAGAGTAAGGACGAACAGGAGACTCCAGAAGGAAAACCACAAAAGGGAAAATGTCACTTATCTTAAAGCAGATTGCGCAGCAACCAGATCTCAGCCGAGATCCACACCACACACTACAAAGTAGGCAGAAAGTATAAACCGCAGTGAATACTGGGAAATGAAGGAATAAATAGAGGAGAGCAAATTACCACACCTACAACAGCTGAGGGGAAGGGGTGTGGTAACCAGAAACCAAACCAAGGGGAAAACATGTCAAATGATGTCACTTTTGAAAGCCGCACAGAACGTCTGATACCAGACGCAAGCCCACTCGTGACAAAGGGCCAGTGGTATGCAAATCCTTTTAAAAATGTAAAATATAAATATCAGTAGACCAAGAAGCCCCATGGCAGTAGGCGGGTGGCAGCATCAGAATGGTGGCAGCAGCATGTGGCCAGAAGCAACGGCCTATTTTACACAATATTCCAGTGTGGCAGCTCACTACAGTATGATCATCAGTGACAGCAGAATGATCTATTCTGTTGCATCAGGCAACCAGTGTCTGGAAGTCCTAGTTGATACACGTCTGATTCATCTTTTTGAAAGTTTGTCTCTCAACATTTTGGGAGGAAAGGCGAGTTCTCTTATGGGTAACTATGGCCCCCGCCACACTGAACACCCGCTCTGATGCCACACTACTGGCCGGGCAGGAAAGCATGTCCATGGCAAACATGGCCACTTACTGCCACACTTCAAGTCTGCATGTCCAGTGGTCCAGGGGATCTTGGATCATGGGTGATAGGGTGCAGTCCAAGTATGCCACTACCTGCTGGTTCAGGTTCTGTTGGATGTCACGCTGCTGCTGGGTGCTTTCTTCAGAAGGCAGCTGAAGAAAACTGCTAATCACAGACTCCAGACTTAAGTTGCTGCTTATGGAGCTGGAGCATGAGCACAGAGGGTCCTCCCAGTCAGACCTTTGTGAGGACAGGCGATGGTGCTCCTAGGCAGTGACCAATTGGCTACACAGCATGGCTCTATAGTAGTCAATTTTTGCATCCCTCTCAGAAGGTCTAAAAAAATGCCCTTATTTTTGACCGATAGTGAGGGTCTAAGAATGTGGATAGCTTCTGCCGAATCCTGATAATGCAGTTGTCACTGCACAAACAAGAAAGCATGTGTCTGACCATTTGTGCAAGGGACTCGGACGGACTCCCTGTCTCCATCTCCACTGCATACTGCCACGATCTGTTAGGGTCATCTGCGTCGTCTGCGGCCTCCATCTAAACATGCTCCTGCTGCTCCTCTCCTGTCACTTGGGCAGATAAGCCACCTAGCTGTGTACAAAATTCCTGGGTGTTTATGTCCCTCTCCTCATCCTCCTCCTCCTCCTCTGCCAGTTTGTAGAAGGAAGTGTGGGCGCCGCCTACAATATATGCATATACCCATATGTATATGCATATATGGGTGGCCCCTAATTGAGGGTCTGCGGCCCCATGGCCACGAAGGCCTGAAGCCCTGGTGGATGTGGATATCCACCAGGTGCTCTAAGGTTGTATATATATAGATATGTGTGCATGTGCCCCCATTTGCATGTACCTATATCTATATATATATATTTATATACAGTATCCCCATATATATATATATAATGCCCCCTGTTATGCCATTGGCCCCTGTTCATGCCCCCTTCATCTATATAATGTCCCCCTTTTCATCCAGTAGTATATAGATGCATGTACATGATCCCCAGTTATGTACATGTATCTATATACATGTAATAACCAGGGTGCCCCCCCCCATAGCCCCCAGCAGATGGACAATGGCCATCTGCTGGGGATAGCTGGAGACCTGGGACTGGACTAATTAGTCCAGTCCCAGGTACTTCAAAGGGACAGAAGATCGATATGATCTTCTGTCCCTTCTGTTAATTACCCTCAGCGCTGCTGGGGGCAATTAACAGGACAGGGAAACAATAGGTTTCCCTGTCTCTGCATGGCGCGTACCTCCGGCGCTTGTAATTACAAACGCCGGAGATACAGTGCGCTCCCCAGGCGGAGGATCAAAGAGATCCTCCGCCCGGGAAACAGCGCGCGTCGGCGCGGTGACGTCATAGCACCGCGCCGGCGCTCGTGCACACAGCTGCCGGCGCGCTCGCTCGCCGGCAGCGCGGGAGCACGGGAGCGAGCGCGACCGGGTTTAAATAACCCGATCGCGCTGCGCTCTTCAGTTGAGCCGTGCCTCCCCAGCTAAGAAGACCCCTGAAGACCCCAGCCTGAAGACCCCCTGAAGATCCCCTGGAGACCCCTAAGGATTGGCTGAGTACTCCCTGCATTAACCCCTGGTGCCCTAACCCCTGCCCTGCTGCTGCCCTAAACCACCAACGATTAACCCCCTACTTGCCACAACCCCTGCCTGGATCCAGACCCTGCTGTAACCCCTGATTTAACCCCTGCCCTACTGGTTGTCTGCCCTGCAACCCCTGCTCCAGACCCTTGCCCTGTTGCCTACATAGCCCTGCTGCCCTGTTAACCCCTGCAGCACCAACGTTCCAGACCCCTGCTCCCTGCATTACCCCTGCCCTATACCACCAACGACCCCTGCTACCCTGCCCTGTAACCTGCCCCAACCCCTGCCTTAATTACCCTAGCCCTACCATTCAACCCCTGAACAATTAACCCCTTCCCTGCCAATACCCCTTGTACTGTGATTTAACCCCTTTGTTCCCAGGGACAGTAATTTAGATTAAGGCTGGGGAGGGCTGCTATAAGTGTGTGTGTGTATTGTTTAGGTAGTAACGTGGTTGGAGTTAACGGGATTGTGTAGTGTAGCTAGGTTTTTATTGTACTGTATTGTTTATAGATAATAAATATTGTTATTATTTATAATACAGTGTACAGTGTTTATTGTAGTGTTAACGTGTACTTTGAGTCCCTTCTAGGTCGTGTGAAAGGCAATAGAGTAGCACTTAGGCATAAATAGGCGGAACTAGCGGAAGCGGGTTTTGCCTATTTATGAATATTAATTATTGGTACGCCCCAAAATACCAATAATTAATATCTCCCTTTTACACAGTTCATCCTCCTCAGGGCTCAGACGGCCTTGAAATGTAGGCGCCATGTCTTCTGTCTCCTGACCAATCAGATTTCTCAGCATCCCCTCCAGGATGTGAAGGAGTGGAATGACATTATTCATCTTATAGTTTTGCTGACTAATAAATAAAGTGGCCTCCTCAAAGGACCTGAGCAAATAGCATGTGTCACGCATGAGCTGCTACTGGTTAACATGGAAGTTACTCCAGGGAGTAGAACTATCCGTCTTCAGCAATAAGAAATCATTAACCGTATTCCTCTGCTCGTAGTGGTGGTCTAACATATGGAGCGTGGGGTTCCAAAGGGTGGAAACGTTGCATATCAGGCTGGGGAACAGCATTTTGCCTTTGCAGCTCAAGAAGGGCAAGTTTTGCAAGGTAAGAGTCGCTGAAGTACTGTACATGCACAGTTTCCTGGACATTTTTAACAGCTCTTGTAGTGCAGAAAAAATCAGCAGAAATTCCATTATTACAATGTGGATGCGGCATTGTCATCACCTGGCCAAATTGCTGGTGTGCTTGGGCCAGAACCACATTTAACCAGTGGGCTGTGAACGACATATATTGTCCTTCACTATAGATACAACTCTACCAGACATCGAGAGGCCCAAGGACTGTCCCTCCTTCTGCTCAATGTACATGTGCAGGGCCTGTACAGCTGTTTTGGGTTGGCACAAGACATCAGTTCTCTGAAATGTGTAGAGTCAACTACATGGAAAGGGAGGGACTGTAGTACCAGCAACTTGGCTAGGTGCATGTTCAACTTCTGCGCCGTTGGATGAGTGCCGTTGGGTGAGTGCACACATTCTGTTGTCCTTTTGCAATCGTCTGCTGGTGATCGATTGCTGTCGAAACAAGTGAAGAGGAAGAGGAGGAGCATCAGCAATAGATGACATTGAGGTCGATGGGAAGGAACGACAGCTTCCGTCTGCTGATGTTGATGAGTCCTGACTGTTTGAAGGGGAATGTAGGCCAGTGGGACATGCAGCTGTTGCTGCATCAGGCTGTAACACTAAATGAGTTTCACGGTTTTCACAGACCACTTTGTGGTGACGCTAAATGTTTTGACGCAGGGCCGTCATGCCAAGGTTAGCACTCTGGCTGTGCCTCACCTTCTGCCCACACATCCCGCATACCGCCATGCTAACGTCCCCAATTACTTGATTAAAAATTCCCACACTGCCGAGTATGGCATATCTCCTCCACTGCTGCATGAAGCATGACTGTCGCTGCTTTTATGAACCTGTGCACTGCTGGTGTGCTCCTCAAATATAGTCTCTCAACTAGCAGGCAGTGTACCCCTCCTGTGTTTGGCTTCAGATCTCCCACTGCTCCCATCCTGCTGTCTCACAGTCACGCTGCCACCCTCGCTCCCTGATGATGATGCCCCCTCTTCACGCGGCTACCGTGCAATCGGCTACATCATCATCTACAAATGTTTGATCGTCACTTGTGTCACCCTCACCTGTTTCTTGTGCACATGCCTGGCTTCTCGCAACATGTGCTTTCCCCAGACTGTCGTCATCGGTAATTGTATGCCTAAAAGAATCTGCAGCTGACCTCTCCTCCAAGTCTGGGCTGGCTTGTAACTGCTGACTGTCTCCACAAAGTCAAATGTCGTTGCACTAGAAAGTGATGCACACAATGATATGGAACCCACCTTTAATACTGAGGGACACTAACTTATCACTAAAATGACCGAATATCTCTGAATGTCAGACCCCGTGGGAAGAGGCTTTTATACGGCTGTGACATCAAAGGGGATGGCTATCTGCGGATTGATTGGCTGCACAGCATTATGGGTGTTCTCGCATTCCCTGGCTTCTTAATTTCACTTTGTAACATGTGCAGCTGCCATTTTAGGAAAAACTGATTTGTTACATCAAAACATGAGAAAATTCGTCTTTGTTGCAAATTGAAGTGTTACTAAACTTCGGACTGAATTCCACTTTGAATGCTTCGCTTTGCTCAATACTAATCGCTATCTTACAATCCAGGTCAGAATTATGTGACAAGCTAATAGAATCCAATGTCAATGCAGAAGAAGCTAGAGTTAGAAGTTCAGTTTCTAGGAAATAAGGAAGAGGTATAAGGGCAAAATTGCACAGAAAGAAACAGTGGCAAGGGAAAAAATGGTAAAGGAAGCAGCTGTAAGGGCAAAAGAAGCGAAATAAAATTCTCCAATTGGAAAAGGAAGAACTAACTGCCTTAGCTAAACTGATTTCATGCTAAAGCAGTTATCTATAACTCCTAATAGCCACACTGATCTTACGCTAAAAACAGAAACATCCATATTGCACATACCAGCTCCACTTCTAATCTACCACATAGATATACCCACAGAGCAACAAATACTACCACATATCAGTGACAAGGTAACTTCCAGCATCAACTAAAGCTTAACCCTACATTATTTTTTCTGGATACAGCTCAGCCTTAGGCCTCATTCACACGTCCGTATAATGTGTCCGCATCCTTTCCGCAATTGCGGACAATTATGCGGATAGGATGTGGATCCATTCATTTCAATGAGTGTGGTGTCCGCATCCGTGTGTCTGTTCCTACTGTCCGCATAAAGAAATCCTCTTGTCCTACTTTTCTCCCGAATTGCGGTCCGTAGCACAATGAAAGTCTATGGATCCGCAAAAAATGCGGAAGACATGCGGAAAGGCATCCGCATGTCATCCGTATTTGCGGATTCCATTCCAGGAGGGGAGAAAAAAAAAGAAAAGGTACAGATGTTATTCATTTCATATTCATTTTTGCGGATCCGCAAAAAACAGATGACATATGGATACATCCTTTACGTTTTTTACGGAAAAACGGAACGGATGTCCTGGAAAAATGTCCTGGAAAAGAGTTTTTGCGGAACAACGGATCCGCAAAAAACTGACTGTTTTCCAGGATGTGCACAAATACGGACGTGTGAATGAAGGCTTATATCACAGAGAGTGTACACGCCTAAGAAGCACCACAGGTTAATCCAGGAATAAGGAATGGGACATCAGACATGACTTCACCAGATACATGGTACGCATGGAGTTAATATACAACAGTCTCTAAAAGTTTGATTACCTAAGAACTATAGAGCCTAGAAGCTAAGAACTGATTTCTAGAACTATAGGGCCTAGAAATCAACCTTTGAAGCCATAATCCACAATCTCAGCCTCACCACCAACTTAACTAGTTAGGCCAGAACATAACAAGACAGTGGGCTTGTTGGGCTATTCAAAAGGAACGTTTTGCTGTAGCATGGGAGAGACCTAAGCAAACCTACAGCAGTTCTGAAGCCATAGAAAGTGCCTTATTTAAAAAAACTTCAACCCTTCCCAAAGATAACTAGCAAGGACAACAGCAAGCTCCAGGATCTGATTGACCTGCTAAAGGAACTGGAAGTAACTAAATCCGACCCCATCTTCCAGGACTGAGTTACCTTGATAGTGTGTGAACGTCCAAACTAAAAAAAATAGGCAGACCAGGGATCCTGGTACAAAAGAGAACATAAAATGTATTTTCCCCCTTTATCTTATTTTGCGAGATTTAGCAATGACCAGTTTTGGAAGAAGAGTGATCTCAGCTTTGACTTTCCTTAATCTACTCCACCAGCTTCATAATTATCCTCAAGGTATAACAGCACAACAGTTAAATTTAAAGACTTGGAGAATTGTATCTGTTAGAAAGACTGATGTTCTACTTAACACTCCTTCCACCACTAAGCAGGATACTCTTGCTCTTACAGGGAGTCTTTCACCTGTTTTTCACCTGTGTAACTAACAGTAGTGCCCCACACACTGGCGTAACAATAGGGGTCGCAGCGGTCGCATCTGCGACAGGGCCCCTAAGCAGTGCATCTTATAAAGGGAATACTAGTCTGCAGGAGGAGGGGGAGAGAAGCGCTGTGAGCGCTGTAGAGTACTTACCCCTCCTCCTGCTCGCTCTTCCCGGTACCGGCGCTTCTGTGTCCTGACTGCCTGCAGCGTCAGGACGTACAGAGCGCACTCTGACCTGACGCTGCAGGAGGTTAGGTGACTTCAGCGCGGGCCCCGGGAAGAGAAGACAACCAGGATAGGGAGAGGAGCGGCAGGAGAGGTAAGTTTGTTTATTTTTTTAAGGTCTGATATGGGGTCTGAAGGGTCTTATTGGGGTTCTGAAAGGAATGATATAGGGGTCTGAAGGGTCTTTTGGGCGTCTGAAGGGTCTTTTGGGGGTCTGAAGGGTCTTATTTGGGGTCTAAAAGGAAAGATATGGAGGTCTGAAGGGTCTGATATGGGGGTCTGAAGGGTCTTATTGGGGTTCTGAAAGGAATGATATGGGGGTCTGAAAGGTCTTTTGGGGATCTGAAGGGTCTTTTGGGGGTCTGAAGGGTCTTATTGGGGGTCTGATATGGGGGTCTGAAGGGTCTTATTGGGGGTCTGATTGGGGGTCTGGAGGTCTAATGGGGGTCAGATATGGGGATCTGGAGGTCTGGTCTGAGGTCTAATGGGGGTCTGGAGGTCTAATGGGGGTCTTATCTGAGGTGTGATATTGGGGCAGGGTCTGACATGGAGGTCTAATAGGGTCTGACAGAGGTCTAAATGGAGTCTGGTCTGAGTCTCATCTGGGGTTTCATATGATCTAAAAGGTAAGGGGGTATTGTTTTTCTTTGTGGTACCAGTATTTTCAGGGGGACTGTTTCTGCAGTATAGTATTGGGGGGCAGGATGGGGTGTTGAGAAGGTGGGAGGATGATGGAAAAGTAGGAAAGTAAGATGTCTGTTTGTTAAACTCTGCAGAGATGAGACGTGGCTGAAAGAAGTCACCATAGCGGCCTGGTCTGAAAGGAGAAGATGAGGAAAGAGAACGTCTACATCAGAGAAGTCACTGGATGGAAGAGGTACATATGTGGCGCTGTATGTAACATTTTCCAGGTATGTCTTTAAAGGGGTTGTCCACTTTTTTTTCGTACGAGCGCTGCCTTCTCTGCTCTGTTTACCTGCTCATCACTGCAAATGCTACGGTGCCCTCTCTTAAAACAGCTGATTGGCGGGGGTGCCGGGAGGCCCCCGCCAGTCTGATATTGATTACCTATCCTAGGTCATCAGTAGTAAAAAGAGTGGGACTGGAGGGAATGGATTAGGTTGAGAATTTGGCATGGGGGGGACATGTTACAATTTTTGCCTCAGGCAGCAGAAAGGCTAGGTGCACCGGGAGGGTGGGGGCCCAAGCTGAACTCTTACACCAGGGCCCATGAACCTTTAGCTACACCCCTGGCCCCACAGAAGATTGCAAACACATCCCAAACATACCTGTGTGCACTGTGTGTCTATAAAAACAGCTTTCTCTCCCGACTCGATTTCTAACAGCATATTTCTTCTGATATACTGGATCTAATGCTGTAATTTTGGTATCATCTGAAAGCTTTCAAAGAAGGTCAGAACAATTTTTCTATCTGCTACCAATCCCAAGATATGAGCAGCTAAAGCAGTCCTCCCCTCTTCAGTCTGTTTTGCTTTGAGCACTTGCAGCAGCAGAGCTGGGCACTTGGGAGCTGTTTTACTGCAGAATAAAAGTGCTTTTCCTGGACATGTAATACAGACACAATGTGCACACAGGTATGTCTGGGATGTTTATGCAATCTTCTGTGGGGCAGTGCTCTTAGTTATATTGGTGAAAAACAGGTGAAAGACTCCCTTTAAAGAAAGGGACCCCAGTCGAATGTGCCCTGTCCACAAAAGACTGCACCCTTTTAGGCCTCTCACACACGACCGTGGAACACGGTCCGGTACGGGCCGTGAAATCCCCGACTGTGCTCCCTCTGAAGACGGGAGCGCACGGCGTCATTGGTTGCTATGATGCCGTGCGCTTCCTGAGGCCGCCGCTGTACAGTGAACAGGGGGTCTTCAAATCTGACATGGTGCCTAAAAACTAGTTCAGCAAAATCTGCACTCCAAAAACCATATTGCACTCCTTCCCTTCTGTACCCTGCCATGTGTCTATACAGCACTTTACAACAACAAATGGGGTAATAGATATTGAGTTTTGTCTGGCTGTTAACCCTTGCTGTGTTACAGAAAAAAGGATTTAAATGGAAAATCTGCCAAAAATTGAAATTTAGAAATTTCACCTCCATTTTCCTTTAATTCTTGTGGAATACTTAAAGGTTAACAAAGTTTGAAATATCAGTTTTGAATAACGTGAGGGTGTAGTTTCTAAAATTGGGTCATTTATGGGTAGTTTCTGCTATGTAAGCCCGACAAATCGACTTCATAACTGATCTGGTCCTTAAAAAGCAGGTTTTGGAAATTTTCTTAAAAATTTTAAGAATTGCTTCTAAAATTCCAAGCCTTCTAACGTCCTAAAAAATAAAATAAAATTTACAAAATGATGCAAGCATAAAGTAGACATATGGAAAATGTGAAGTAATAACTATTTTATGAGGTATCACTATCTGCCTTAAGGGGCTATCCAAGCCTGGAAATGCCACCCCATATGCCTGAGGGGCAGCTAATGGCAGGCGGTGATGGGGACAAGCCTCCCAGAACCAATTTCAATCCAATTACACAGTATTGAGTGTAGAGCCAATGGTTACATTATCCAGACCTAACCACTAGTGTTGAGAGAATCAAAGTATCCAAAGTAGACTTCAATCCAAATTTCAGGAAAAATTTGATTCACTACCAAGCAAATTTCCTTGTGCTTTGTGGTAACAAATCTATTTTTCCTGAAATGGTGGTGAAAAAAACCCATACTCACCTCATCCATTTGTGCGTGAAGAGGCAGCCATCTTGATTGCAGAAACCACGCAAAATGTCACGTGGGGGCCATGCGCGGTTATGTGATCAGCCATGATGTCATCGGGTCTGGCCAGTGTGATGATGACATCACGTCCCTGCGCAAGATTTCCTGCGGTGTCTTCAATCAAGATGGCCACGATGGCCTCTCTGTGATCAAATGGATAAGGTGAGTATGTTTTTTTTAAAAATTGGATTAGCCCATGAAAGGCCTTAATTTTAATCTGAGATGATGCGATCAGCGATGAACGCGGTATCTGAGGAGATCAATGACAGGGGCAGTCGCAATCGCTACACACAAAGAAATGCACTTTGTGATGAAGTAAATCGTCAGGAAACAAATTACTTTGTGAAATTCAGCGACCGAGCCAAATCAAATTTTTCGTAACTTCGCTTATATCTACTAACCAGCAAGTTCATGTGGACAACTGTCTGCCAAACGAATTTGATCTTGATGCTGAGTTTCAGTAACACTGTGAGATCCATGGTGCCATTACAGGCTTATGGTTATAACAGCTTTTAACAGGACACAGATTTTGTGGTTACAGTCTTTCAATAAGGAGACATTACCCTACTGCTATATCCTCCGTCTGCTTCAGAGCCACGTAACTTTGGTATATTATTTGACCCAGTGACGTCAGAGCATTTGTATGGCACATGAGATTTAGACACTACCGTTACTTACAGTGCATACATCTACTGTATATCATGCACATATTTATATCATACAGTATTATATATACAGTATATATGTACTATAAATATATACTGTATATATATATACCTCCCAACTTTTGAAAATCGCAAAGAGAGACAATATATGCGGCACACATTGCTGCAATTTTTTTCATACTAGGCCACGTCTCTAAGTCCGCCCAAAGCATAATTACTGACTCCGTCAGAACTGCAGCAGTGGGGATCAGCTTGGTGAGTATAAGTTCTTATATTTTTTTACAGCATGTAGAGCACCTGGGACAATTTTTTTCCTTGCACTTCAATATCCATTCAAATATTAACGCATAAATCATCGGATTATAGATATTTGAAGTTCCAAATTGCACAAAATAATGACGTTATAGTCTAATATACAGGTAGAAACCATACAGATAGTTTAGTAAGGAACAATTTAGTAAATTTATTAATGCAAGAGGATTTAAGGATCAAAGAGGGACAGAAGGACTGTGTACATGCTGAAATCCTTGAGCAGGTGGTCAGTGATGCATCCGTGAAGCTGTCGTGAAGGATCTGTGTTGGGTCCGTGTATCCGTTTTTTTGCTGTCCATGTGCCATCCGTGTTTCACTGTCACTGAACAGCTGAAAAATAATTTTCAAAGCATCTGCTCCTAATGATCTGTGAAACACGGATGGCATCCGTGTTGCATCCGTGGTTTTCATGGACCCATATACTACAATGGACATGATGGATCCGTGAACATGGACAAAATAGAGCCTGTATCCATGCTAAAAAAACGGATCCACTGACTGTGCTAAAATACTGATGTGTGAATACACACATTAAAATGCATGGGGACGTGTGCTGTCCGTGGAGAACACGTACGGTGCACGTCTGTGGAACACTGACGTGTGAATGAGGCTTAAGTGGTACAACCCTCTTATAAGCATTTTATCCCCTAAGGCAGGGATCAGCAACCCTTGGCACTCCAGCTGCTGTGAAACTACTACTCCCAGCATGTAAACATGCTCAGCCTTCCTTCTAAGGCTACACTCACATGACCTTATGAATGAGTCCGCATCCGTTCAACAATTTTGCGGAATGGGTGCGGACCCATTCATTTCAATGGGGCCATAAAAGATGCGGACAGCACAGTTCCGTTCTGCGGCCCCGCAAAAAATAGAACAAGGAAGAATAAAGCAAAGTGTACATGAGATTTGTCAGTCATCATTCACTTTGCTGGAACTGTATTTCTCTTCAGTTTTCCCCCACAAAAAAGAAAAATATGCATAATCTGTAACATGTGCAGGTAGTGTAAAGAGGACCTGTCACCACTAAACCACCAGCAGATCATTATACAGCTTGGGTTTACCGTCCCAAACCTGCCCACTGAGAACCCATCTGTCTCTACACAAGCAATAAGGAAATTAAATTCAAACCCATCAGAGTGCATGCACAATGTGCAGGTGAAGCCAAGGGCGTTACACCGCTCTTCACTAAGCATGCACTGCACATCAAGCAGATATACAGTGAAGCGCAGTCCACTGTCCTAGGCTTCATCACCACAATGTACATGTGACTGATGTCACTGGAGAGAAATCACTCTTCTCCCAATATGCTTGAGTTTTAGTTCATTTTAATTGGGGGAACAAATGTGTTTTTATGGGCAGGTTTGGGACCCTAAACCCCAGATGCATAATGGCATGCTGGTGGATTAGTGGTCCTAAACCAGGTGACAGGTTCCCTTAATGGGGTTGTGCACCTTTGGGGCTTTTGGCAAAGCCTCCTCCTGAGCAGACCTGCAAACAGGAGTATACTTACCTGCTTCCTGGTGCAGGGTCCCGGCTTTCTGGATGTAAACTTCCTAATTGATGCTGCTGCATCGGTGACCTGCTTCCCTTGTGTCATGATGACAAATGGTCACGTGATGCGCGGGGAGCAGGTCACCGTTACAACCAGCAATTGGCTGCAGTGGTGTCAATCAGAAAGTTTAAATGCAGGGAGTTGAACGAAGGAGCCAGGAGCCTGCACAGGTAAGTATGCTTCTCTTTGCAGATCTGCTCAGGAGAGGACGTTTGCTAAAGACCAGCCCAAAGGTGCACAACCTCTTTAAATGTATGCCTTTGTAGGGGATTTGGGGCTCTGTATCTGAAAAAGAATAGTAAGCAGAACATTTTGGACTGAAAAATGACATGATAAAAGGTGGAGTTTCACTTTAAGCTGACCATAAACTGGTGATTTTGAACAGGAGAGTGTTCGTAGTCAATCTAGACTGTCATTGTGAACAGCAATCGTGACTGATCTTTGTAAAGGTCTGTGTAAATAGGTGGAAGAAGTGAATTGCAATATTTTTTATACCATAGATTCTCAAATATCAACAGCAGCAACTGAAAATACAATTTGGTAATTTGTCAGACTGGGTTCTTGACAGACAGAGTCATAACTATATGGGGCACAGTCAGAGATAGCAGATGCTCACAGTCCCTGGTGCCTGAGGAGGTCCAGTAGCCCCATTATCACATGAGAAAACACCAGTATTATAAAGGGCACATGGTCGGTGGAGGGTCCTGTTATAGATCTTGCACTGGGGTCCTAGCAGTAGTGTACTTACTGTACCATGGAGGCATACCATGCAGCTGCTATAGAATGAGCATGAGAGGGGACCCCACACCTGATCTTTTTCCAGAGCATTTTTCTGCAGCTATCACTACTGAGTTCAGGGGTAACTGTATGAATTCCTATGCATTGTCCTCCCCCTAGTGGTGACTATAGGCAAAGAGTTTTATCATGTACTAAAGAGAAGCAGGCTATTTAGAACTGTATAGTGGACAATTGTCACAAACCAGCGAGTGTGAACTCACTGTGCCATGTGTCCTACCTCCTCTAATGGCGTTGTCTAAGTGAACCACTCGTTCTTCACAGTACCCCTGATTTTGGAGATAGACTTTCCCAAGGGGAACACCAGGTCGCTAGCTCTTAAGGAGGATTGGCATAAGAGGCAGCTGGTCCAGACAGACCAGGAGGTACCAGAGCAAGGTACCAGAGGTAGAGACGTAGTCAGCAGGCCGAGTTGTAACCAGGAGCAACAGTGCAGGACCGAAGGATGAGGCAGAGGCAAAGTCAAACAAGCAATAGGTCAGGCCGGCGGCACAGGTACAGGTCAGGCAATCCGGGTTTGCAACAGGAGAGGCAAGCTGGCAGGGATCAAGCAGGTAGCAGAGTCCAGGAACACAAGCAGAGATATCAGCAACCTTTGCAGGACACTAGGATCTTGATGCTCAGGCATCTGGGAAGGGGGCTGGGCCACTTATATATGTGCAGGAGGGCTAGGATTGTGCAGCGAGGTCACATGATCTAACCCATAAAGCACAGGAAGTGACGCGTGCCAGCCCTTAAAGGGGTTCTCCAGGAATTAAGAAAATGAAAATACTTAAATATTACTTTATAATAAATATATTCCCATATACCTTTCATTATTTATTATGGCTCGTTTTGTCTAAGGAGCAATCATCAGGGGAAACAAGATGGCCGCTGTCCTACCAGAACACATAGAACCTGTCCTAATCACACAGGAGGACAAGTTACTTCACAGCACTGAGGTAAAGAGCTGCCTCATCCTCCTCTTTGCTCTGCTTGTCAGGGATTATGATCCTGAATAGAGATGATAAGATCTTCAGCTGAATCTCTGGGAAATTTAGTTCAGAAGAGACATGAAGTACGGAGAGGATGGACACTACAGACTGTGGTGATATGGAGCTGTGGTAATGGAGGCTGCATACAAGTGCTGCTGCCTATTATCCCCACCCTCCTCTCTGTACTTCATGTCTCCTCATCATTTCAAGTCCCGCAGAGCAGAGAGGAGGATGAGGCAACTCTTTAACTCAGTATTGTGAAGTAACTTGTCCTCCTGTGTGATTAGGACAAGTTTTGTGTGTACTGGTAGGACGGCGGCCATGTTGTATCTCCCAGTGATTGCTCCATAGACAAAACTAGCCATATTTATCATAAAGTAATATTTAAGTATTTTCATTTTCTTAATTCCCAGAGAACCCCTTTAAGGAAGTGATGCAGGGAACAAGCAGCAAGCATGCTGTGGCCAGGGCTGAAAGTAAACTGTGGGGCAGATCCCAGAACAAATAGTACCTACAAGGACAGAGCCCAGGACTGCAGCGGTGAATGGGGAAGCACTGGCTGCGGATCACCACTGAACACGGCACCCAGGACCGCGGCAGTAAGCAGGAGAACAGCAGCACACAGCTTTATTTATGCCAGTTGTCTGGTGTAGTAATAGCATCTGTTCAGCTTTTTCCAACATTGAAGATGAAGGCAAAGTACACCTATTTTAATTAGCAAATTTCTCCCCCTAAGAAAGAAAAATTGTCAGAAGGGAGTTTTTGCTATGGGGGCTTATGATATCTGTCCCTGGGTCTAAGAACAGAAATTTACATCTCCCTTGACTATATACTTTTAGGTAGGTATTATGAGAGAGGAGTGACCAAGAGGTAAAGATTATTACATTTACTAGTGGATGGTCAGAGGTATATATCAGGCTTGCGGTGAAATACTATGCATCTACAATGTATTTGGAAAGTCTTCAGACCATTTCACTTTTTTAAATTTTGTTTTGTTGTAGCTTTGTGATAAAAAAAAATAAGTTTCACACATAAATATGCACTCAATAACGCTTAATAAAAAATGAAAACAGAATTTTAGTTTTTTTTTGTCAGTTTATTTAAAAGGAAAAAGTTAAAATTTTCATAGATATATGACACTTAAAATTTAGCTCTGGGGCCTCTTATTTCTTTTGGTCATCTTTGAAATGTTTCTACATCTTCATTGGAGGCCACGTGTGCTAAATTCAGTTGATTGGACATTATTTGGAAAGACACATTCCTGTCTGTAATAAAGTCTGACAGCTGACTATGCACAGCACTGCAAAAGCCCAGCCATAAGGAGAAAACAACTGCCTTTGAGCTCAGACACAGGTTTGTGTAGAAGCACAGATCTGGAGAAGGGTACAAGTTCCCAAGAGCACAGCAGCCTACATAATACTTAAATGGAAGACGTATGAGCAAGCAGGACTCGTCCCCACCAAACTAAATTATCGTGAGAGAGAGAAATGACCAAGAACCCAATGGTTACTCGAGATGAGCTCCAAAGATCCTTTATTGAGATGGGAGAAACTTCCAGAAGTCAACCATCACTACAACACTCCACCAATCTGATTTTTCTGGCATAGTGGTCAGAAAAAAGCCTCTCCTCAGTAAAAGACATAAAAGACACATGAAATCCCACCTGCAATTTGCCAAAGATAAGCACCAAAGGGAGCAGCAAAGGGAGAAGCACCAAAAGGACTGTGTGAGAAACAAGATTCTCTGGTCCAAAGATTTTAGCCATAATTCTAAGCGTCATGTCTGGAGGAAACCAGACACTGCTCATCACCTGCCCAATACCTTCCCTACAGTTAAGCATGGTAGGGCAGCATCATGCTGTGGGGGTGTTTTTCAGTGGCTGGGGCAGGGAGCAGAGGTGGACTGTTCGTAGACCCTACAGGGAAGTTTCTCAGTGGGCATTTTTCTGAGATATTTTGTAAAATGATAACTCAAATTTGATTCATTGCTGTTTTTGATTTGCAACTTTTTAAATGCCTTTGTGCCTAAACTTAGTGGCATTTTAGTAGCTACCATCTGGAGTAGATTTCAATCTAGGCCTACAAACTGCAGGAGGATGCACCTAATTTATGAGGAGGTCTGCGCCCAGTGTTTCCTGGAAGCTGTGCAGGCGTGCGTCTGTGCAGCTTCCTTTATGCCTCCGCTCCGGACCTCTACAGGCCCACTCACAGCCGCAGCCTGGACCTCATGTAATGATTTATGCCAGTACTGTACTCTGGGGAAGCCCACCCTGGCAATGTTCACAATTTTCACTGTGTGCATTGCTGTAGCGGGTGGCCCTAGAACTCGGAACAGGCTCCCACTGTACTGCCCACAGTGCCCTTAACGTCCTGACATTATTCAGTGTTAGGACGTTCCAGTGCGGTGCTCCAAGCTGGCCCTACCTGCAACCTCATGCACTGCTGCTACTGGAAGAGGAGAACACGTGCAGCCCGGCAAAAGAGGGGAAAAGAGGAGGTGACGGCATGGCTTAGACCTATCCCCCAGCCAAAGTGGTGAAGTGGCGTCCGAGAGCCCCTAGGGCCAAGCCAAGTAATTGTAATTTTTTCATGTGGAATATGTTTATGTTATACACATATAGCATACACTGTGCTGCACAATATACAGTATACCTCTACACTGTGTAGGGGTTATACTGTATATTGTACAGCATGGCACAGGGGTTATATTGTCTGGCATGGTGTAACCTCCATGTATTTGCTGTACAGTATACATTATAATCCCTGCACATGTTGTACTGTACAATATACAGTATAATCTCTGCACCATGTTATAGATTGTACATTATAATCCATACACCATGCCGTACAATATACAGTATAGTTCATACACCATGCCATACAGTATACAGTACAGTTCATACACTATGCTGTACAGTATACATTATAATCCATACACCATGCCATTCAATATACAGTATAACACCTACACTGTGGGATTATGTTGTATATTGTATGGTTTGGTGTATGGATTATAATTAGGGATGGCCAGACAGATCCGTTATGCAGGCCATAGACTTCTATTATGATGAAGTCTATAAATTCTGGCATGGAATTGCATTATGGCCTGTGGTAACGGAATCCATAACGCAATTCAGTTTATACCACAACTCGAACCGAAAACAAACTTCAAAATATGACATTCACTCATCCCTAATTATAATGTACAGTGATCCCTCAAGATACAATGGCCTCAGGATACAATATTTTCAACATACAATAATAACATAGTAACATAGTTTATAAGGCCGAAAAAAGACATCTGTCCATCCAGTTCCACCTGTTTTCCTACAAGTTGATCCAGAGGAAGGCAAAAAACCCCTGTGCGGTAGAAGCCAATTTTCCTCACTTTAGGGGAAAAAATTCCTTCCCGACTCCAATCAGGCAATCAGAATTACTCCTTGGATCAACAACAACCCATATCTAGTAACTATAACCTGTAATATTATTACCCTCCAGAAATACATCCAGGCCCCTCTTGAACTCTTTTACTGAACTTACCATCACCACCTCCTCGGGCAGAGAGTTCCATAGTCTCACTGCTCTTCGTAAAGAATCCTCTTCTATTTTTGTGAACAAACCTTCTTTCCTCCAGGCGCAGAGGATGTCCCCTCGTCATGGTTACTGTCCTTGGGATAAAGAGATCATGGGAGAGATCTCTGTACTGACCCCTGATATATTTATACATAGTTATTAGATCTCCCCTCAGTCGTCTTTTTTCTAAAGTGAATAACCCTAATTTTGATAATCTTTCTGGGTACTGTAGTCCACCCATTCCAGCTATGACTTTAGTTGCCCTCCTCTGAACCCTCTCCAGCTCTGCTCTGTCTGCCTTGTTCACAGGAGCCCAGAACTGTACACAGTACTCCATGTGTGGTCTGACTAGTGATTTGTAAAGTGGCAGGACTATGTTCTCATCACGGGCATCTATGCCCCTTTTGATGCAACCCATTATCTTATTGGCCTTGGCAGCAGCTGTCTGACACTGGTTTCTGCAGCTTAGTTTGCTGTTCACTAAAATTCCTAGGTCCTTTTCCATGTCAGAGTTACCCAATGTTTTACCATTTAGTATGTACTGGTGACTTGCATTATTCCTTCCCATATGCATAACCTTACATTTGTCAGTGTTAAACCTCATCTGCCACTTCTCTGCCCAAGCCTCCAGTCTATCCAGATCCATCTGTAGCAGTGTACTGTCCTCTTCTGTGTTAATTACTTTACACAGTTTAGTGTCATCTGCAAAAATTGATATTTTACTGTGCAAGCCTTCTACAAGGTCATTAATAAATATATTGAAGAGAATAGGGCCCAATACTGACCCCTGTGGTACCCCACTAGTTACAGTGACCCAATCTGAGTATGTACCATTAATAACCACCCTCTGTTTTCTATCACTGAGCCATTTACTTACCCACATACAGACATTTTCTCCAAGGCCAAGCATTCTCATTTTATATACTAACCTTTTATGTGGTACCGTGTCAAATGCTTTGGAGAAGTCCAGATATACGACATCCATTGATTCCCCGCGGTCAAGTCTAGAACTTACCTCCTCATAGAAACTGATTAAATTGGTTTGACATGACCGATCCCTCATGAAGCCATGCTGATATGGAGTTATTTGCTTATTTTCATTGAGGTACTCCAAGATAGCATCTCTTAGAAAACCTTCAAACAGTTTACCCACTACAGATGTTAAACTTACCGGCCTATAGTTCCCGGGCTCTGTTTTTGGACCCTTTTTGAATATTGGCACCACATTTGCTATGCGCCAATCCTGTGGAACACTCCCTGTCAATATAGAGTCCTTAAATATCAAGTATAAGGGTCTGGCAATGACATTACTTAATTCTCTTAGGATACGTGGGTGTATGCCATCCGGTCCTGGCGATTTGTCTATTTTAATCTTTTTAAGACGCCCCAGTACTTCTTCCTGGGTCAGACAGGCCACTTTTAAAGGGGAATTCACTTTTATATTCTGCATTTCATCTGACAGTTTATTTTCCTCAGTGAATACAGTGGAGAAAAAAATATTTAAGAGTTTTGCTTTCTCCTCATCGCTCTCTGCTACTCCCCCCTCACTACTCTGTAAGGGGCCGACACCTTCAGATTTATACTTTTTAGTATTTATATAATTGAAGAACATTATAGGGTTAGTTTTACTCTCTTTAGCAATTAGTCTTTCAATCTCTAGTTTAGCTGCTTTTATTTGTCTTTTACAAATTCTATTTTTTTCCTTATAGTTTTTCAATGCTTCCTTGCTCCCCTCCTGTTTTAGTGATTTAAATGCTTTCTTTTTGTCATTTATTGCTTTTTTTTACAGTTCTATTTATCCACATTGGTTTTTTCTTGTTTCTTATCATTTTATTCCTATACGGTATGTACCTCTCACAATTAGATATTAGGATGCTTTTAAAAATATCCCATTTTGTGGCTGTATTTTTATTTTTGAGGATTTTGTCCCAGTTAGTTAGACCTATGGCCTCTCTTAGATGGCTAAATTTTGCATTTTTGAAGTTTGGTATTTTTGTTCCTCCCTGAAGAAATGCTTTTTTTAATGACAATTTAAAGGTTATTATTTTATGGTCACTGTTACCCAGATGTCCCCCAACCTGCACATCTGTTGTTCTGTCAGGTCTATTGGTTAATACTAAGTCCAGTATGGCCGTCCCTCTAGTCGGGTCCTGAACCAGTTGGGAAAGGTAATTGTCTTTGGTTATTGTCAAGAACCTGTTTCCTTTATGAGATATACAGGTTTCAGTTTCCCAGTCTATATCTGGGTAGTTGAAGTCCCCCATAATAACAACCTCATTCTGATTTGCCGCTTCGTCTATTTCGTTTAGAAGTAGATTTTCTGTGGCCTCTGATATATTAGGTGGTTTATAATAAACTCCTATTAGTATTTTATTATTGTTTTTGGCTCCATTTATTTCTACCCACAGTGACTCCACATCTTCATGTCCCTCACTTATATCTTCCCGGATTGTGGGCTTTAGACAGGACTTTATATAAAGGCAGACCCCTCCCCCTCGCCGGTTTTGACGATCCTTTCTAAAAAGATTGTAACCCTGTACATTTACTGCCCAGTCATAGGTATCATCCAGCCATGTCTCAGTTATTCCCACTATGTCACAGTCCTCCTCACACATCACTAATTCCAGTTCGCCAATTTTATTAGTTAGGCTTCTGGCATTAGTGTACATACACTTAAGAGGTCTTTGTATATTTTTTACCCCGTTTGTCAATTTACTATTACTTATGAAATGAATATCCGGGCTTCTTGGGTTACTTTGGTTGTTGTTTTGCACAGTCTTCTCCCTACATTCCTTACTAACCCCAGCCCCCACTAACCCCCCACTTTTCCTTCCTATGACCCACTCTCTATCTACACTATCTACCCCCTTATTAGTATGGTCACCCACCCTCCCCCCAGATCCTAGTTTAAAAGCTCCTCCAGCCGTCTAACCATTTTTTCCCCCAGGGCAGTTGCACCCTCCCCATTAAGGTGCAGCCCGTCCCTACTGTAGAGTCTGTAGCCGACAGAGAAGTGGGCCCAGTTCTCCATGAACCCAAACCCTTCCTTCCTGCACCAGCCTCTGAGCCACTTATTTAACTCCCTAATCTCCCGTTGTCTCTCTAGTGACGCTCGTGGCACTGGTAGTATTTCTGAAAACACTACCTTGGAGGTCCTGGACTTTAGCTTCTCACCTAGTTCCCTAAAATCATTTTTAAGGACCTTCCATCTCCCCCTGACTTTGTCATTGGTGCCAACATGTACCATGACCGCCGGGTCTTCCCCAGCCCCACCCAGCAATCTGTCAATCCGGTCCGCAATATGCCGAACCCGAGCACCCGGGAGACAACACACTGTTCGGCATTCACGGTCTCGGCGACAGATGACCCTGTCTGTCCGCCTAATAATAGAGTCCCCTACCACCAGTATCTGTCTGTCCTTTGCTGCTCTCCTTTTCCCATCCTTCCTGCAGCGGTCATCCTCCTGGTTTCTAGGAGAAACGGCCTGCTGCAGTGTCGCTGGTCCTGGGCTTTCATCCCTAATATCAGCCAAACAGGCATATTTACTAGGGCGTTCCAGCTCAGGACTAGCCTCCCTGGCACTTTCCCCTCTACCCCTCCTTACTACATTAACCCAATGGTCTTTTCTGACCCATCATAAGTTGAAACTAGACTTAACATACAATGTCTCAGACTCAGATCAAACCAATCAAGGCCACTTCTCTGGTAAATAGCTGGATTAGTTACTAGTTAGCAGCTATTCCTGTAAGGACTTGTGTTATCTGTATTAGTTATGTGCTTATTTTTCTTAAATCTTCATCTTTTCTGATCTTGGATGACATTTTGGGGCTTTGGAACCAATTACTCAACTTAAAATGGTTTCAACATACAATGGTCGTCCTGGAACCAATTAATATTATAACTTGAGGGACCACTGTATATTGTACGGCATGGTGCAGGGATTATAATGTATATCATACAGCATGGTGTATGGATTATACTGTATATTTTACGGTATTGAGTATGAATTATAATGTATATTGTACAGCATGGTGTATGGATTATAATATATATTATACGGTATGGTACAGGGATTATACTGTATATTGTACGGCATGGTGTATGAACTATACTTTATATTATACGGCATGGTGCATGGATTATAAATTATTCTATACAGCATGGCGTAGGGATTATACTATATATTGTACGGCATGGTGCAGAGATTATATTGTATACTGTACAGCATGGTGTATGAACTATACTGTATATTGTACAGTATGGTGCAGGGATTATAATGTATTCTGTACAGCATGGTGTAGCGATTATACTGTATATTGTATGGCATGGTGTATGGGTTATAATGTATATTACACAGCATGGTGCAGGGTTTATACTGTATTGCACTGGGTGGTCCAGGGATTATACTGTATTGTACAGGATGGTGCAGGGGTTACACTGTATGCTCTTTGATGTGACAATTATCTTAGGTTTTCCTATCGCCCACTTTTGATGGCACTGTGGCCATCTCTGAGCCGACACCTCTCAGCAGCTGCCAAGGCTTAGCAGGAACACTGTCTGCGGCTTGTCATATATTAAGCACATCCTCCTACGAGACAGGAGTCTTTGATAAATGATCCCCAAAAAGTGTACGTCAATTTATTATTTACTTGGTGCATACTTATAGCAATAACACAAATTTTCCATTCATTCAGTGATTTTATGGTAATGAAAGATCGAGAACACAAAGCTTGGGTTGCCTTATTTTTAAAATTGCATTTTATTTTACAGAATTCAAGCTACTTTACACATTGATGTTACGACTGTAATAAACAGTAATTTAAAAATAGCCATGGCTCAGGGCAGCCACCAGGACATTGATGAACTTTTCCCAGGCAGCCTGGACCTGAGGAGTGAATGCAGATCCCAGCTTGAAAGCCAAGACGATGACCAAAACTTCTCCCAGACGCTGTAGATAGAGGAAAATATTTGTCAAAATATATTTTAAGCCAGTTTATAGCATGACAGTTATGTTTCACACTGCAGTATTCACATTGATAGATGATTGCTTTTTTAATCTTTATTCACACGTGCATGCCCTCTTTGCAGGTGCAAAAATGTGGCCTCTTTTGCATTTGAATTTTGCATCTGCCAAGGTCCATGCTTTTCACGGATCCACTGATCATTAGAATGGCCACATTGGGGGAGATTTATCATCTCCCTTGTGCCTTTTTAACTGCGACTTTATAACAAATAGCCACAATTCCTGGTTTTCTGTAAAAGGGATGTAGCAAGAGCTATAATGGGACGTGGCCAACCAACATGACATATTTATCTTAATTTACGCCAGTTTTCAGGTGCAAATGCAGACAGCAATCTATGGCAGCTCCAAGCTGCCATAGATTTCTGTTTAGTTGTTCTGACTGTTGGAGGATGCACCTAATTTATGACAAGGCACACCCCCCATGATAAATTAGGTGCATCCTCCAGCAGCATCCGAAAAACTGACTAAAGTAATGCATGTCCATACACCTATAGGATGCAATACATCTCATGAGTAAGGTTTAAGTAAGGAGATTCATTATTTCTTAATTCATTTTTTTGTCTCAATGGAAATTTCAATTTAATATAAAACTACAAATATAGATACAAGTGAGTAGGAACTGGATTGTAGAAAATGAATTACCTTGAAGTTCTCAGGGTCTACATGGAGATCCTGGGCATGGGACCTGCTGAGGTCTTTCAGGTAATGTTTCACATCATCAATGTGTTGGATGGAATTGCCAACAGCTGTGAGCACCTTCTTGCCATGAGCCTTCACCTTGGCATTACCAGAGATGGCGGTGACATTGGACAGGTTTCCAAAGCTGCTGAAGTATCTCTGAGTCCAGGGGTACACGACGAGCAGCCTAAAATTCATAAGAAGAATGAACACTTTCATCAGATTCATATCAATTAGGCAGAATGTAATTGAATAGAAAACCAATGGAAATACATGTGTGGTGCATTATGTAAATTAACTATTGGTCATGTATAAGTTTAGCTAACCTAAACAGAAATAATAACATTTTAGCTGATAAAATGGATAACAAAGAATGTGTTAAAAAATTGTACTCATGAGACCATCTGGAAGTACAGGGTTCTATACCTGTTCCCCAATATAATGATATATACCTTGATGGATTGTTATTGTATAATAGAACGATAACTACAGCTTTCATAAAAAATAAAATTAAACACATACATGATTATATGATTTAAAATGTATGCATCTGTATTACCTGGTCAGAGCCTCATGGCCATCCTGTTCAACGTTGACCTTGCTCCATGTGGAGGTGATGGCGGCTTTCTCTTCAGCGGTCCAATGAACCATGACTGCTGTCTAGTGCTATTGTACACTGCAAATGACAATGAAGCCATACCATAGATCTTCATTTTTATAAGAGTATTTCTCAAGGTCCACCCTTCCCCATTACTGCTGTGTCACATCTTCCTTAGTCTTTCAAAGTTTGATAAGTCTGGAAAAAAGTAGAATCTAAGCAATTCAAAACTGCTGAGTATACAGTGCTCACTAAAATGATATAATCTATGTCTAAACACATTGATCCTGTGGCCTAGCGTTTGCTATGAATTAAGTGTCAAAAAGTCCCCAAACCGACTATGTAGTTATACTGTAATTCAAGCAATCATAATGTACATGGTGCTCTATAAGATACCACAGCAGACTTCATGTATAAGGTATTAACATGAGACATACTATGTCATGAATTGTTAATTGAACTGCTCATTAAAGGGGCACTCAAGGACTACGATGTTCATATAAATGTATAAGTGCAACCTCTCCGGCTAAAGTTTCCAAAATCAGTGCTTGTAGCTCTCGGTTTAACAAAGCGCATATTACAACATCAAATCAAGCAGATACATTGGTACAATAGGATTTTAGAGCTCCATCTTATAGATTGTATATGGCCCTTTCAGCTCATGCAAATGACCGTTGTTGGCCGGTGCCTGTACTGTGGCCTGCAAACAGCAGGTCCGCAATATACAGGCACCGTCCATTTGTGTGAAAAATTCTTAAAGTTCGTTTTGTGTCTGATTTTTCAAAACAAATTTTTTTTAAATTTGATGTCCAAATCAATTCTACCCAAATCATGAGGGCCCCAAGAGCCCTGAAATCTAGTATATGACACTCTGAGATCTCCTAGGACTCATGTTTTTGCTGTCTTGTCTTTCGCTCTTTTTCTATTCTTTCAAATTTTTGATCTTTCTCTTCCCCTCTTTTTAAGGTCTTTAACACAATGACAGGAATAGCAAACAATGTCAGGGTGACTCTGACTATACAGCTATGGCTAAAAGCATGGTTGTATTACTGTGCAAAAAAAAAGATATATATACATACTCTGTAACATGTTTAGGTAGCGTAAAGAGGACCTGTCACCTCTAATCCACCAGCAGATCATTATGCAGCTGGGGTTTAATGTCTGAAACCTGCCCATTGAAAACCCATCTGTCTCTACACAAGAAAGTAAATGAAATTCACCATCCTAGGCTTCATCAGCACAATGTACATGTGACAGATGCCACTGGAGAGAAATCACTGACTCTTCTCCCAATATGCTTGAGTTTTATTTACTTTTTACTGGGGGAACAAATGTGTATTTTAAGGGCAGGTTTAGGACCCTAAACCCCAGCTGGATAATGGTATACTGGTGGATTAGTGGCCCTAAGACAGGTGACAGGTTCCCTTAATGAGTTGTGCACCTTTAGGGGGTTTTGGCAAAGCCACCTCTTGAGCAGACATTCAAAGAGGAGTATATGTTCCTTCTTCCTTGTGCAGGTTCCCGACTCCTTCGCTCTACGGCCTCGGCTGCTCTTGTTTCATGACAAATGGTCATGTGATGTGCGGGGAGCAGGTCACCGCTATTGGCTGCAGTGATGTTAATCAGAAAGTTATGAAGGGAGCTCAACGGAGCAGCCAAAGCCATGGAACGAAGGAGCCAGGAGCCTGCGCTGAGAAGCAGGTAAGTACGCTTCTCTTTGTAGATCTTCTCAGGAGAGGGGGTTTTTGGGCAGGAGAGTGTTCATACTCAATCTAGACTGTCATTGTGAACGGCAATTGTGACTGATCTTTGTAAAGGTCTGTTGGAAGAAATGAATTGCAGGGACCAATCTGCAATTTTTTTTTACCATAGATTGTAAGTGACTGGAGATGAGCGAATCTATTTGCCGCTTCGTAGATTCGATACGAATCTTCGCAATTTTCTACTCCGAAGCGAATCCGGATCTTTTCAGATTCGCTCTGTTCGAATCTTAAATGTTCTGAAACCTTTGTACGCAAATGCTACGTACTTGTCCAATGAATTGTACGCTAATGCGACGTATCAGTTAATTTATACGCTGATGCGTACGTATTCAGTTAATTAACGAACTTTTACTGTATGTTCGTTACTTGTGTGGAAATGTTCGGGGTGAGAGCAGGAAAACACCCGGGAAGAACCCGGGTCACCTTACCTAGTGGGAAGAGCCTGCTCTGATTGGCCCATAGGCTCGGTAAGCCAGTGACGCATCAGTTGTGCTGCGACTGCTGAGACGAGAAGAAGTTTGATGATGACCAGGAGGAAGAGGAGACACAGTTGGAGGAGCTAGAGGATGATGATGACACCTTCAGGGAAACTCAAGTGTCTCAGAGAGAGGCTGAGATGGAAAGAACTGGCTCCTCAGGCACGCCGGCCAGGATGGCGAGCTGTATGCTCACATGCTTAGGGAGTGACAGGCATATCCTAAAAATAAGGCAGACTGATGAATACTGGCTTGCGATGCTTCTGGACCCACAGTATCACTCCAACATGGGGGATTGTTTTCCTTCTCAGGAAAGGGAGGAGAAATTAGCTTCATACTGGGAGAAGCTATGTACTAACCTGGCCACAGCTTTCAGCCAGCCCCAGCCTGCTGCCAGAGTCTCGGAAAAGGAGGTCCGGCAGAGTCACCCACCTCATGCCACAACCAGCAGCAGCCAGTTAAACCTCATGATTATGATGCAACAATTTTTTTCCGCCTCCCAACAGCCGCAGCCAAGTGAGCAGGCCCAGTCCACCCGCCTCAACGAACAGGTTCAGAATTACCTGCAGTCAGGCTTGCAAAGCCTCTTCTCAGACCCACTGGACTTCTGGGCAGCCAGAATACAACAGTGGCTGGAACTTGCCCACTATGTATTAGTGGGCAAGTTCCAGTATTGTGGTCGGGTTTCTAAGATGATTTTTTGTCCCAGAATTTAATGGTTCGGGATGCTTATGGGTAGAAAACCTAAAATCAGTTAATTTAAACCCGTTAGTTGTTAAGGAAAAAATATATAAAGAAATTGAACTTGGTCATGTAGCCGGCCCATTGTCTTCTCCACCCTTCAAAAATTTCAGATTGTCTCGTTTAGTACCAAAAAAAGAAACTAATTCTTTTAGGTTGATTCATAAGCTTTCATTTCCACAAAATGTTTCATTAAACGATGAGATTGAAAAAAGCTTTGCCACAGTCTCTTATTCTTCTTTTGATTCTGCCTAGAGATGAGCGAATGATCCAAAATTCGCTTCGACGAGTAATCGACGAATGAAAAGATTAGTTCTTAATACTAATTTATTCGGTCGAATTTGCGTTAAAAAATAATTGTTGTTTTGTGAACATTCCTACACAAATTACGAACATACAGTCAACATTGTTAAAAGTACGCAATACCTAAGTATTAGCGTACAAAGTGCGTACGAATCCTTAGCGTACTATTGACTCGCAATTGCGTCATGCGCGTGAGGCTAGGCCGCGTGGTACAGTCTTTAGAGGCAGTCCATATGAGCTAGAAAAGTAATATGCTAGATATCCAGCTAACGACTTGTTCACATCACCGTTCAGCCCTTCCGTTCTCCTGCTCCGTTATAGGAGGACAAGAACGGAAAGGACGGATTTGGAACATAATTGAGCTGAACGGAGCCTATGGACCCCATAGACTATAATGGAGTCCGTTAGGTTTCTGCTCAGAAGATGATTTTTGAAGCGGAGACAAAAGTCCTGCATGCACAACTTTTGTCTCCGCTCCGCTAATATAAAATAGCAGCAAACAGAGAACTCTCTTTGCAAAGGGGGCTCCCAAATAACCTGAGAAGGGGGGGAAAAGGAAAATAGGCACGCTAAGGCGCAACTGGGAATTTTCTGCAGAATGGGGGGGGGGGGGAGTCCTGACAAGCCATGTCCATCTGGGTGAGAGTCAAACAGGGGGCAATAAAAACAACATAAACTAAAAACAAGTGCCAACTAGCTCTCACCCGTCAGGTGCAGTCCATGTTGTGGCTCCCATAGGTCCTCCAGAGGTGTCCTTTAAATCACTCAGTAGAAGGGTTCCTCAGATGAGAGACCTGAAGTCCTCCTTGCTTGAAATGCTACTGAATGACATCAGAGGATGTTCCTGCCTCATGTAGGCCAAGCTGGATGCCGTGGTGGAGTTCCACTGCCCTCTTCTGCCAGAAGTCGGACTTGACCGGGTCCGGATGGTGGTCACACTGGTGAGCGCTGCAGCCACTTGCGCCTTCACTTTTCCGGATACTCCTGCCGGGACAGCAGGGGTAAGGACTTCTGGCTGCAGCGGTTGAGGCAAGGTTGCATCCAGGGAAGAAGCGCCAGCTCTCCTGGCTGCTGCTGACTTCATTTTCCAGGGTAGTTGGTACTGGTGAATCACCGTGGACTGGAAAGTAAGCAATGATGTCGTCAGCTGACCCAGCTGAAAGGACTGTGATGGTGGTGGTGGTGGAAGTCCAGGGATCAGAGGCTCCGGCTGTGGCTTCTCCCTGAAATGGAGGGTGCCATCTATTGACTCCTGTAGGCAGTGCACACGTCCTTCGCCTGGTGGTTCCTCCAGCCAAACTTCTGGTGGTGATGTAGGGTCCATGGGCTTAGATAATAAGGTAACCCCGATAGCAAAGGTGCCTTTCAGGGATGCGATGGGGGTATATTCCACCTGATCCCCCACGTACAGGCTGTGACAGGGTTGGGGCAGGTACGGCCGTTTCACTGACCTGCATCCCACAAAGTACTCCTTGCTGTCCTCGTCATCTGCCAGGAAGCCAGAGCCTCGCTCCACTGAAAACCATAGGACGGTTCCCTTACGCCGTTCCAGTGTAGGGTCTCCCGGCCTCGGATGATCCAGTACTTGAATGACCCAGTCCTCCACCGCATTCCTGTAGTCCCATAGGGTCTGTGCGTGGGCAGTCACTGATGCAGGTACAATGAGATTCTGCCACATGGAAGGTGTTGTTGTTGCTCTCCTCCAGGGTGGCAAAGTGGATGCTCCATCCTCCTCCGCCGCACCAGCTGGCAAGGCGAATATCGAGTCAGTAGCCGGTGAGACTGTCTTACACAGTTGTGATGCTCTGATCTCTGGAGCGGGTGGTGGTTCGGGGTACTCATTACCAAAGACCATTTCCCCCCACTTTGGTCGCAGTTGCTTCGCCATGCTGTGGTATCTTGTTCACCGGTGGCTTGAACTGGAGAGGAGGGCGGAGTAATGAGGGAGGAGTCTTCACTCCCTATACATGCAAATAGTTAGTTACCGTTGGTAAAGGTGCACTATTGGCTAAAACTGATATCAAATCGGCATTTAGACTCTTGCCCATTCACCTTAAAGGATTTAATTCACTTGGATTCCAGTTTGACGGGTATTATTTTTTCGACAAGACTTTGCCTATGGGTTTTACCCTTTCTTGCTTCTACTTTGAGGCATTTTCAACATTTTTACAGTGGTTACTAGAGCAATTCAAATTAAATGGCCACATAATACATTACTTAGATGACTTTCTATTCATGGGCAGTGTCAATGCAATTTAGGATAAGTCCCAAAATAGGACTTAATACTCAGTTGTCTGTGGTGTTCAAATTATGTTAAATTTCCCCCTTAATGGTAAGAGGGTGCGGCCACAGCACAAGAAATGCACGTCCAGTCTCATTTCTGATCATGCAAATCTCTCCTGGTTACACCCAGAGAGCTAATTTTATTAGAAATACATGATGGTGTAATCACACCCCCCTTTGTCATCAATTTTAATATATCCAATCACAATCATGTATGTAACATCAAACCAAAAGAATGATGATGACAGCCAATGGCATACACATAACTTCATCTATCTGGGAAATTCCATATGCATATATTAACTTCTAAGTTCCTCTTTTCCTATACACACATCAAGTGATTATGAGTCATTTTTATTTTTAAGCATACATGACATCTAATGGAGATTAGAGATTATAAAATATAAGAGATATGGATATAAGGAGATGGAGACCACCTGATAATGAAATACAACCCTAGCACAATTCTGTTCATCAACTAACTACATTTCTTTAAAGGGGTTGTCCGAGTTATGACAAAAAATATATAGCACTGTAAATCTGATGGGCAGCAATATATAACTCAGTTCAGCAAGTTTTAGGCAAAAAAAATCCATATTTCCTAATTTCCCTGGTTCTCTTCTGGCCTTTGTTTACATGCAATAACAACAATCTCAGCCCCTCCCCCTTCTCCCCCCCCCTCTCTGCAAAGGCAGTGAATACAAATGCTGAGTGACGTGTCTGCCTGCTGGGATACTCAGCAGCATGTTGTTTGTGTAGGACTACAAGTCCCAGCTGTACAATGACACTGCTAATACACACAGGAATTTCTCCCTACCTGTTCTTGTACAATTCCTCTATAGCTCCTTGCCCAGCATTTGTCTCCTCTCACTGCTGCAGCTACTATTTGGTGTACAGCCTTGAGCCCTCAGTGTGTTCTGGCTGAAGGGGTTAATGTTTTATCTGAAGGAAACCAGGGAGAGCAGATAGCAGGAGCCCGGCAAAGAAAGGGGGCGTGGCCAGTGACGGTCGTGTACAGACTGTTATCTGAACTCTGAGGCTTGTGAACGAAACATCACAGAGCAGAGAGATAAGGTGACATCACAGGTCATGTGACCCTCAGTCAACTCTGAGAAACCAGCAGCTTTAGAAACACAAAGTATATGGGAAAGTTGTTATACCTGACAAGTTAGAAACATATAAAGAACAAAAAAATAACTCGGACAACCCCTTTAACAGCAGTAAAGATTCTAATGATTGCCAATTGTTGCTTGACAAATTTTTAGAATTAACTAAGGAATTTAACATTCCTTTAGCAATGGAAAAAACAGTATTCCCAACAAATACCTTAACGTTTTTGGGAATCACTATAGACACATCAAAAATGGAATTCTCTTTTCCGCATGATAAAATTATTAAAGTTAAGTCATCCATCAACGTATTAATGGCCAGAAGGAAATCTACATTGAGGGAATTGCAATCCCTACTAGGTTCTCTGAACTTCATTACAAGGGTAATACCAGAAGACCTAAAAATATGGTTAATATTTTTGGAGCAGTTCAGTGGTACGACAATTTGGCAACATTAATTCATCGACTCAGATACTTTGCAATTACATACAGATGCTTCCAGCGCAATTGGTTACGGCGCCTTTTTCAAGACCTTTTGGTCTGCTGAAATTTGGCCTCTAAAGTGGATTCATTCGGGACTGACAAAAAATGTAGTTTTTATTGAACTCTTCCCAGTATTGGTAGCCTTACACATTCGGAGGTCAAGTTTCGCTAACAAAAGAATCTTGCTTTTGTCTGACAACAAAGGAGTTGTCTACGCAATAAATTGCCTAACATCTAAGTCAATGCCGGTTACCATTTTACTTTGTGAAATAGTTCTTTTTTGTCTGGTAAACAACATCTGGATTAAGGCGAAATATATTGTTGGAAAAAATAACATAATAGCTGATGCTTTGTCCCGCCAGAATCTATATCTCTTCAGATAACTAGTTCTGGAAGCAGCTGCAAACAATTCTCCTTGCCCATCACACCTACGGGATTTATTTAATAATTCTTCAGATTAATAAATAATAATAAATTAGATAGGTTTTTCTATAATACCTTTACATTGTTAAAATTCCTTTATCAGTTGTTATCCAATAAAAACACATGCCATACCATAAACAAAATTTTTATTGGCATGTCATTGTTTTTTAAATTGCTAGGTTATAAACCTTTAAAACATAATTTTGTTATAAATCAGGCCATAAAAGGCCTAAACAAATGTAAAGTGCAGAAGGATCAAACCAGACCTACATCAAAAAAATGCTGGTACTGTACAATTATCCGACATTTTACCATCTATATGTTCTCCATTTTTATTTTGTCCTTTTTTGCAGCCCTTCGTATCAGTGAATGCACAGCTGTAAATAAAATTAGTCCATCACCAATTTTGGTATCCGACTTAGTTTACAATACTAAATCTCTAAAAATTTTCATTCGGAAATCTAAAACTGACCAATTACAGAAAGGCCACTGGGTATCATTACTGTCAATTAGTGGTTCTAAACTATGCCCTGTTTTGGCTATGAAGAATTGGTTGGAAGTTAGGCCCAAGGTACATGGCCCATTATTTTTACATAAGGATCATTCACCAGTCACAAAATTTCAATTTAATGTCGTATTAAAAAAATGCCTAAAACGATTAGGTTTTTTTGACTATAAATTATCTGCCTACTCTTTCAGAATTGGACCTGCCACTTTGGCAGCACAACATGGATTGGAGTCTAATCTAATCAAAAAATTAGGCAGATGGAAGTCTGATAGATTTAAGCTTTATATTAGACCAGAATTGCTTTTAGATTAGATCTATTTTATCTTGCAGGGCCACGCAAAATTTGGATAATTGGCAACTACATCGTTAATGGAGCAAAAATTTGCGCTATTGAAAGAAATTACTTATCCATCCTTGGACTGAAATTCGATGTAGTATTATATTGGTCTCCTGTTCCTGATTTAAAATTGAAGGATGTTTGGTCATTAGTTAATTGCCTAACATTGCCTAACATTTTACTTACCTTTACCGGACATTCTTATTTTACATACCGGTGAACACGACTTAGGTCGCATCAAAACTTTAGATATGGTTAATAAATTAAAGAGTACTTTTATGAATATTCATTCTTTACTACCTTCGGCGTTACTTACTTTTTCAGAAATGGTCCCCAAATTAATCTGGGCACATTGGGATCTTCACTTCCTGGAAAAAATCAGGAAAAAGATTAATAGACAAATGCAAAAATTTTTGCCTTCCTTAAATGGGTTCTCATATAGACACTTGGAGATGGAAGGCTTCACTAAAGGCCTTTACGACTCTGACTCTTGGCAATTATCAGTCACTAGCAGAAAGACCCGGCTTCGCCTGGGTATATTTCATCTATTTACCTCTGACAAAGTTAGAGGTAGGGGGAGCGTCCTTAAAAATGATTTTAGGGATTTAGGGCAGAAGCTTAGGGCAAGGACCTCCAAGGTAGTGTTTTCCGAAATACTGCCTGTACCACGAGCCACACAAGAAAGGCAGCGGGAGATTAGGGAGGTAAACAAGTGGCTCAAGAACTGGTGTAGGCAGGAGGGATTTGGGTTCTTGGAGAACTGGGCCGACTTCTTTGTCGGCTACAGGCTCTACCGTAGGGATGGGCTGCACCTCAATGGGGAAGGGGCAGCTGTTTTGGGGGAGAGGATGGCTAGAAGACTGGAGGAGTGTTTAAACTAGGGACTGGGGGGAGGGTAACTACATTATAGATGGGGAAGATTAATTGTATGTACACTAATGCCAGAAGCCTAGCTAATAAAACAGGTGAACTGGAATTAGTGATGTGTGAGGAGAACTATGACATAGTGGGAGTAACTGAGACATGGCTGGATGATAGCTATGACTGGGCAGTTAACGTACAGGGTTACAATCTTTTTAGAAAGGATAGTCAAAACCGGAGAGGGTGAGGGGTCTGCCTTTATGTAAAGTCCTGTCTAAAGCCCACACTGTGGGAAGATATAAGTGAGGGACATGAAGATGTGGAGTCACTGTGGGTAGAAATAAATGGAGCCAAAAACAATAATAAAATACTAATAGGGGTTTATTATAAACCACCCAATATATCAGAGACCACAGAAAATCTACTTCTAAACGAAATAGACGAGGCGGCAAATCATAATGAGGTTGTTATTATGGGGGACTTCAACTACCCAGATATAGACTGGGAAACTGAAACCTGTACATCTCATAAAGGAAACAGGTTCTTGGCAATAACCAAAGACAATTACCTTTCCCAACTGGTTCAGGACCCCACTAGAGGGGCGGCCATACTGGACTTAATATTAACCAATAGACCTGACAGAACAACAGATGTGCAGGTCGGGGGACACCTGGGAAACAGTGACCATAACATAATAAGCTTCCAATTGTCATTCAAAAGAGTGTTTCTTCAGGGAGGAACAAAAATACCAAACTTCAAAAAAGCTAAATTTAGCCAACTAAGAGAGGCCATAGGCCTAACTAACTGGGACAAAGTCCTCAAAAATAAAAATACAGCCACAAAATGGGAGATTTTTAAAAGCATCCTAATATCTAATTGTGAGAGGTACATACCTTATGGGAATAAAAGGTTAAGAAACAAGAAAAAAACAAACAATGTGGATAAATAGAGCTGTAAAGAAATAAATAAATGACAAACAGAAAGCATTTAAATCACTAAAACAGGAGGAGAGCGAGGAAGCATTGAAAAACTATAAGGAAAAAAATAGAATATGTAAAAGACAAATAAAAGCAGCCAAACTAGAGTTCGAGAGATTAATCGCCAAAGAGAGTAAAACTAACCCTAAAATGTTCTTCAATTATATAAATACTAAAAAGTATAAACCTGACGGTGTCGGCCCCTTACAGAGTAATGAGGGGGGAGTTGCAGAGAGCAATGAGGAGAAAGTGAAGCTACTAAATAACTTTTTCTCCACTGTATTCACTGAGGAAAATAAACTGTCAGATGAAATGCAGAGTATAAAAGTAAATTCCCCTTTAAAAGTGTCCTCTCTAACCCAGGAAGAGGTACAGCAACGTCTTAAAAATATTAAAATAGACAAATCACCAGGACCGGATGGCATACACCCCAGTATCCTAAGAGAATTAAGTAATGTCATCGACAGACCCTTATTTCTGATATTTAAGGACTCTATACTGATGGGGAGTGTTCCACAGGATTGGCACATAGCAAATGTGGTGCCAATATTCAAAAAGGGTCCAAAAACAGAGCCCGGAAACTATAGGCCGGTAAGTTTAACTTCTGTTGTGGGTAAACTGTTTGAAGGTTTTCTGAGAGATGCTATCTTGGAGTACCTCAATGAAAATAAGTAAATAACTCCATATCAGCATGGCTTCATGAGGGATCGGTCATGTCAAACTAATTTAATCAGTTTCTATGAGGAGGTAAGTTCTAGACTTGACCGCGGCGACTCAATGGATGTCGTATATTTGGACTTCTCCAAAGTGTTTGACACGGTACCACATAAAAGGTTAGTATACAAAATGAGAATGCTTGGCCTGGGAGAAAATGTCTGTATGTGGGTAAGTAACTGGCTCAGTGATAGAAAACAGAGAGTGGTTATTAACGGTAGATACTCAGATTGGGTCACTGTCACTAGTGGGGTACCACAGGGGTCTGTATTGGGTCCTATTCTTTTAAATGTATTTATTAATGATATTGTAGAAGGTTTGCATAGTAAAATATCAATTTTTGCAGATGACACTAAACTGTGTAAAGTAATTAACACAGAGGAGGACAGTGCACTGCTACAGCAGGATCTGGATAGACTGGAGGCTTGGTCAGAAAAGTGGCAGATGAGGTTTAACACTGACAAATGTAAGGTTATGCATATGGGAAGGAATAATGCAAGTCACCAGTACATACTAAATGGTAAAGCACTGGGTAACTCTGACATGGAAAAGGACCTAGGAATTTTAGTGAACAGCAAACTAAGCTGTAGAAGCCAGTGCCAGACAGCTGCTGCCAAGGCCAATAAGATAATGGGTTGCATCAAAAGGGGCATAGATGCCCGTGATGAGAACATAGTCCTGCCACTTTACAAATCACTAGTCAGACCACACATGGAGTACTGTGTACAGTTCTGGGCTCCTGTGAACAAGGCAGACATAGCAGAGCTGGAGAGGGTTCAGAGGAGGGCAACTAAAGTAATAACTGGAATGGGTGGACTACAGTACCCAGAAAGATTATCAAAATTAGGGTTATTCACTTTAGAAAAAAGACGACTGAGGGGAGATCTAATAACTATGTATAAATATATCAGGGGTCAGTACAGAGATCTCTCCCATCATCTATTTATCCCGAGGACTGTGACTGTGACAAGGGGACATCCTCTGCGTCTGGAGGAAAGAAGGTTTGTACATAAACATAGAAGAGGATTCTTCACGGTAAGAGCAGTGAAACTATGGAACTCTCTGCCTGAGGAGGTGGTGATGGTAAGTTCACTAAAAGAGTTCAAGAAGGGCCTGGATGTATTTCTGGAGGGTATTACAGGTTATAGTTACTAGAGAGGGGTCGTTGATCCAGGGAGTTATTCTGATTGCCTGATTGGAGTCGGGAAGGAATTTTTCCCCCTAAAGTGAGGAAAATTGGCTTCTACCTCACAGGAGTTTTTTTTTGCCTTCCTCTGGATCAACTTGTAGGAAAACAGGCTGAACTGGATGGACAGATGTCTTTTTTCGGCTTTACAAACTATGTTACTATGTTACTATTTCATTTAATGTTTCTGTGTGTCGTTTCAGAGAGAAAGTCAATGCAGCTGACAGAAACTGATTTTTACCTTCATTTTTTCAATCCCCATGGGCTGCGGAGTGGGAGGGGGCGTGGTTTAATGGGACACGGGGGGGGGAGTTTAAGTCCTTCTTTTCAGGGTGGCCTGAATTTTAGGTTACTGCCATGGTAATTTGAGGAAACACAATGGGTAGCAGTGGAAGAAAACATTGCTTTGTGTGGGTATATTTAATCTATTTCATTTAATGTTTCTGTGTGTCGTTGCAGAGAGAAAGTCATCCTCCCTCCCATCCCTGCAGCTGACAGATGTTGATTTTTACCTTCAATTGTTCAATCTCCATTGGCTGCGGAGTGGGAGGGGTCGTGGCCTGACCGAGTCGGGGGTGTGACGTAGCAAGACCTGGGGCGGAGTTTTAAGTCCTTGTTTTGATGGTGGCCAGAATTACAGGTCGATGCCATGGTAATTTATGAGGACACGCCATGGGTAACAGTGGAAGAAAATATTGCTTTGCATGAGTATATTTAATCTATTTCATTTAATGTTTCTGTATGTTGTTGCAGAAAGAAATCCAACCTCCCTCCCACCCCTGCAGCTGACAGAAGTTGATTTTTACCTTCATTTTTTCAATCCCGTTGGCTGCGGAGTGGGAGGGGGCGTGGCCTGACAGAGTCGGGCATGTTTTCGCAAGATCTGGGGCGGGGTTTTAAGTCCTTCTTTTGAGGGTGGCATGAATTACAGGTCGATGACATGGTAATTTATGAGGACCCGCAATGGGTAGCTGTGGAAAAAAATCTCTTTTATTAGTACTGAATGGTCGTAGTCTAAAATTAGTCTATTTCATCTACAATTTTTGTGCGTCGTTGCAGAGAGAAATTCACCCTCCCACCCCTGCAGCTGATTTTTTTCAATCCCCATTGCCTGCGGAGTGGGAGGGGCGTGGCCTGACAGTGTTGGGGGTGTGGATTAGCAAGACGCTTCACATGGGTGTATTTAATGTACTTCATTTAATGTTTCTGTGTGTCGTAGCAGAAAGAAAGACAACCTCCCACCCATCCCTGCAGCTGACAGAAGTTGATTTTTACCTTTATTTTTTCAATCCCTGTTGGCTGCAGAGTGGGAGGGGACGTGGCCTTACAGAGTCGGGGGCGTGGATTAGCAAGACGCTTCACATGGGTGTATTTAATCTATTTCATTTAATGTTTCTGTGTGTCGTTGCAGAAAGAAAGACCACTTCCCACCCATCCCTGCAGCTGACAGAAGTTGATTTTTACCTTTATTTTTTCAATCCCTGTTGGCTGCGGAGTGGGAGGGGGCGTGACCTTACATAGTCGTGGCGTGGCTTAGCAAAGCGCTTTGCATAGGTGCATTTAATCTATTTCATTTAATGTTTCTGTGTGTCATTGCAGAATGGCTGCGAAGTGAGAGGGGGCGTGGCCTGACAGAGTTGGGGCGTGGCTTAGCAAGACGCTTCAAACGGTTGTAGTCTATAATTAGTCTATTTCATCTAAAATTTTTGTGTGTCGTTGCAAAGAGAAATTCACCCTCCCACCCCTGCAGCAAACAGAAGTTTATTTTTACCTTCATTTTTTCAATCCCCAGTGGCTGCGGAGTGGGAGGGGGTGTGACCTGACAGAGTCGGGGGCGTGGATTAGCAAGACGCTTCACATGGGTGGATTTAATCTATTTTATTTAATGTTTGTGTGTGTTATTGGAGAAAGAAAGTCAACCTCCCACCCATCCCTGCAGCTGACAAAAGTTGATTTTTACTAGGGATGAGCGAACTTTTGAAAAGTTCGGTTCGGCGAACTTTAGTGAAGTTCGGATTCGTACGAACCGAACCTAAAACGAACCTTGCTATAATGGCCGAATAATTGCTGCTACAATAATGGGAGTCTGATAGGGTATAGTTTCGTTTACTTGCAGTTGCTATTACAATGAAAAAAGTGGAAAAAATCCAAGTGACTTCAACAACGGCGACGCAAAATATACGCATATTTGAGAATTTACACTAATGCGTACGCTAATGCGAACATTCCCGCACAAATAACGAACATACAGTGTAGCGTTGTTAAAGGTACGCTACTTAACTGAATATGTACGCATTAGCGTACGCATACACTGCGTCTGCGAACATTCCTACTCAAGTAACGAACATACAGTCTAGCGTTGTCAAAGGTACGCCACTTAACTGAATATGTACGCATTAGCGTACGCATACACTGCGTCTGCGAACATTCCTACTCAAGTAACGAACATACAGTCTAGCGTTGTCAAAGGTACGCTACTTAACTGAATATGTACGCATTAGCGTACATTCTCAATAAATATGCGTATATTTTGCGTCGCCGTTATTTTAACAAGATTCGTCATGAACTTTCTGAAAATTTGGTTCGATGACGAACCCGAACTTTTGGGAAAGTTCGTAACGAATCTGGTTCGTTATGGTTCGGTTCGCTCATCCCTAATTTTTACCTTTATTTTTTCGAACTCTGTTGGCTGCGGATTGAAAGGGGGTGTGGCCTGACAGAGTCGGGGGTGTGGCTTAGTGAGATCTGGGGCGGGGGTTTTAAGTACTTCTTTTAGGGTGGCCTGAATTAAAGGTCGATACCATGCTTATTTATGAGGCCATGCAATGGGCAGCAGTGGAGGAAAACATCTTTTATTACTACTGAACTGTAGTAATAAAAAAAAAACATAAGTTATATTTATGGTAACCGGAATACCTTTAACAGTGTCAGTAAATAGAAATGGATGAGCTCCTCAGCTGCTGATAATTACCTGGTTGTTATGGAAACCTGCCCTCCCTGTGTGTGCCTTTGCAGAGAATGGCAGTTGGAGTTTAAAACCAAAGTTCCCAGTTGTAATGTTGGCTAATGGAGATCATATTTTGGGAATATCTCAGGAACAGTATGTCCTAGAGAGATGAAC
>ONZH01008072.1:0-58182 GCA_900303285.1 Rhinella marina | reverse complement strand
TATACGGTTGGTAACTGTGATGCACACCGATATCTCACGCAGGACATATCAGTACCAGAATCTATAGTGTGAATCATTTTTTGTGATTGCAATTTATGTGATCAAGATTATGGTGATTTACATTAATGATAAATTGAGTCATATTGCTTTAAATGCTCCATGTGACTTTACATAACATTGTTGCAAAAGACACTGAGACAGCCTGTCTGTGATTGTAAATTATGTGATGATTCAATTTGATAATAAATTGAATTGTATAGCTTTAAACACTGCACACTGACACGAGCATTATGACAAATGGCTGCCATTACCAGCCTCCCTGAGGCATCCTGAATACGTTACGCAATATGATACACTGATTTCTGTCTCTAAAACCTATCTTTGTGAAATAATTATAAATCTAACCAGCTACTGGTTTCTCTTCATTGCTAAGTAACCTCTAGGACCATAACCTAACTGTATCCCGTGTTAAGATCTCTTCCCCCATCTAACAGATGTGCCTCGCTCCAAAGTACAAGCCGAAACTAGATCCTGGTTGGGATCTTATATTGTGCTCATGACTCATGAACTGATATTATAGTTATAGTTCCTCATGACTGGCTGAGGCTGAGTGCAAGGCATTATGGGCAAGTCATGGGGTAAGGTTATGTAACCCTCCCTCATCATCTTGTGATCTTCCTTGTATTCTGATATATAAAGTGGTGTACGCCATTTGAGAGCTTTGTGCAGGAGGAATAGCAGAAACTTTAGATTCACAAGGGGCCAAAGTTTTTGGGAAATTTGTAATGAATTTGATTCATGTAGAATAGATTCACTCACCTCTAATAATGGTTAGTATCACCACATTCTCTACAGGAAAAAAAAACAGTCGAGCTATTGATTTGTATAGGAAAATTGATTTTATTTTCACTATGGAAGTCAATGGAGCCTGAAAACATAGATGATGTATAACTTTTTCTACTGTATTGCCTAAACCAAATCTGCCAAAATTGTGTATTTTGAAGAACAATTAAAGGGGTTATCCAGGAATGACTATTGATGACCTATCCTCTTGATAAAACCAAAGTGCATGTAGGAGCAGCACAGCAATACCTGTGTATAGGTTTTCAAAAGTCCATTTGGAATAAGATCCTCAAAGGGATTCGCGGGTGTACATAGTAGTTTCAGATCTGCAGCACTCTAAGTAGTTGCATCAAATTTTGGTGTTTTTATTCAAAAAGCATGTAGCAGCATAGTGACGTTTCAGCTCACATGAGCCTTTTTCAAGCAAGTGAACAGGTATAATACATAGTAATTTATAGTGTCTAGAATCACAATTGACATCACATCTGTGGTATAATCAATGATATTCACAACGTGTCTAGCATATCAACATTAATATATACAAACATATAAAACGTGGTAATAATACGATGTGAATGAGTGTTGGCACTTACAATAGCAGACTCAGCTGGCAGTGGGGGCGGATACATGCAAGTAAAGTCCTACATGTGTAGCGTCTCCTTCTTTGCACCCCGCATGCGCGGACTGTCGGAAAGGGAAGCCAGCGTGCGGGACGCTGATAAGTTGCTGAATAATGACGTGTCCAGACAGGGACCTGCCCCTGTCATGTGATATGTAAATAATCCCACATTGTGAGAGCGCGTCACCATGGCACCCAGTGTCAACTACGTGACATCAGCGGTACTCATGGTTATGCGTCTATACAATGGCATTGGCTTGACAAAGGCTCCATTGAGAGAGCTGAAACGTTGCATGGAATAAATCCACATTTTGCACAAGCCTGGAGTGCTGCCTCGTTCTTGGACTTTTGGATTATACAATGGCATTAGATATAAGCTGAATAGTGGTGTGGGCAAGCATGCGGGCATGATACGGGAGAGCCACTCAGGTCAGCATCTGTTAGGGATCCGACCAAGATGGTGGCATTCCCATTAAAAAGCAAGTATAGTGCAAGTCCTCCCTGAAGCAAGATCCCCAAATGGGGGACACAACACGCTATCATATGGGAGACTTGGTAGAGGTCCTGGTTATACATACTACACGGTACCGTTAGGTAACCTGATGTATATAAGGGAGGACTATATAGATGTGGGGCCTCCAAATTAAAGGACTCAAAGTTGAGACAGCCCATGAGGCCATTGCTCAGGTGGCTTTCTCATGTGGTGATGTCTCACTGTGAGTGTAAGTGTAGCCCATAAATTACATGGGGTGAGATGAGTCAAGACCAAACCCACTCACACCCAATTAGTAGGGTACACAACTTAAGACTGTGGGGGCAGCGTCCCACTCCACATGCTGTCACATATGGGGGAACATCCAGCCTCCTACAGTTTCAGGAGATCCCAAGATTGGAAAAAGAGAAAGAGGAAAGAAGAGTGCCCGGAATGACCATCCATAACCACTGCAGCAAAAATCACTGTTGAGCAGAAGGTTCCTGGTTGAAACGTCGATTTGTCTATCAATATCTGAGCCCATATCCAACGAGAGTCAGCCTGTGTAGGAAACAAATGATGATGATGTCTATGAGATGGTCCCACAGGATCCGAAATTTGATATCATGAAACTAATTAAGTTATTGTTAGATGACGCACTGGCCAGAGATCTCATTGATGATAAATGACATCATTACCTTCTCAATACTTCTCCAATTACACCAATTATATACATCCTCCCAAAAATCCACAAGTATAAGGAAAACCCACCTGGACGCCCCATTATATCAGGGATGGACTCCATCTTCTCCCCAATATCCACCTTTCTAGACAGATTCCTCAAGGATTTTGTCACAGATGTGGCCTCCTATGTCAAAGACACCACAGACTTTCTCCACAAATTAAGTCATCTTGAATTCCACCCTGGGGAACTTCTAGTCTCCTTTGATGTTACAAGCCTATATACCAGCATCGAACATCAAAGGGGACTACAAGCGATTGAACAAACGTTGTCTCACTCAGAATATAAAAATGAACAAAGACAGTTCTTTATGGACCTTTTGGAGATTATACTCACAAAAAATTAATTCATGTTTCAAAACAAATATTACATACAAAACAGGGTTCAAATGTAGCGCCTGTCTACATTTGACACACGTGTTTACCCACATGAAGGAAGGCTTCATACAGATATCTTCACCTGCCCACAGACAAAAATAATATGCTGATGTTCAATAGTGCACACCCAAGGAAGATGGTGGAATTACTCTCATACAGTCAATTGTTAAGAGTAAAAAGAATAGTCAGTGATGAGACACTAGCTGACAAAAGACTGCATGAGATGGGACAGAAATTCCTTGACAGAGGATACCCAAAGCCCTTATAGAGAGACATCAAGAAAGGGTCAAACCAATGATACGGACTATCACCTCGATTAATGTAACTAAGAGAGACAACAAGAGGAGAATCCCATTTGTATCAAACTACACCCACCTTAGATACAAAGTGGGGAGAATCATTAGAAAAAACTGGCAGATCCTCAGCCAGACCTTCCCGACAGTCGAAGAGTTCAGGACTCCTCCACTAATGTCTTATAGGCGATCATATAATCTCCGCAATAAATTGGTACATGCTGGCCATGTTAAAACAGCTAAACCACCTGGCAAAAAAGGTTGCTTCTCATGCCTCAACTGTTGCCACTGTAACAGCATGCTCAAAGGGGATACTTTTCTCCATCCTCGTACAGGCAAATGGTACAGTATTACTGAAAGATATACATGTGACTCTTCCTTTGTCATATAGATACTTCAGTGCCCATGTGGTCTCCTTTATGTGGGTGTGACCACTGAGGATTTCAAAAAATGCCTAACTCAGCATAAATCCAAAATAAGACATAAGAAAACAGACCTTCCAATTCCAGAACACTTTGTCAAGACAGGACATAACATCTCCCAACTACGGTTCAGAATTATTGATAGTATCCCCAAACCAAAGAGAGGTGGAGACAGGGAGAAGCTTTTGAAGAGAAAAGAGCTCAAATGGATATATGAACTAGACACATTGGAACCAAAGGGATTAAACAGGGATTTTGCCCTGGGGATCTTTCTCCACTAATTCCCATAATCCGATATAGACTTTAACCCCAATATAGACTAAGGTATACGAGCTAACTATTTGTATATATTATTTTTTATATATGTAAAAAAGAACTGTACCCAACTTTATGTTGAGATTGCTTTTACGTATTCACTAACTGGTGTCCTTTGTTTCCTACACAGGCTGACTCTCGTTGGATATGGGCTCGGATACTGATAGACAAATCAACGTTTCAACCAGGAACCTTCTGCTCAACAGTGATTTTTGCTGCAGTGGTTATGGACGGTCATTCCGGGCACTCATCTTCCCTCTTTCTCTTTTTCCAATCTTGGGATCTCCTGAAACTGTAGGAGGCTGGATGTTCCCCCATATGTGACAGCATGTGGAGTGGGACTCTGCCACCACAGTCTTAAGTTGTTTACCCTACTAATTGGGTGTGAGTGGGTTTGGTCTTGACTCATCTCACCCCATGTAATTTATGGGCTACACTTACACTCACAGTGAGACATCACCACACGAGAAAGCCACCTGAGCAATGGCCTCATGGGCTGTCTCAACTTTGAGTCCCTTAATTTGGAGGTCCCACATCTATATAGTCCTCCCTTATGTACATCAGGTTACCTAACGGTGCCGTGTAGTATATATAACCAGGACCTCTACCAAGCCTCCCATATGGTAGCGTGTTGTGTCCCCCATTTGGGGGTCTCGCTTCAGGGAGGACTTGCACTATACTTGCTTTTTAATGGGAATGCCACCATCTTGGTCGGATCCCTAACAGATGCTGACCTGAGTGGCTCTCCCGTATCATGCCCGCATGCTTGCCCACACCACTATTCAGCTTATATCTAATGCCATTGTATACATGCATAACCATGAGTACCGCTGATGTCACATAGTTGATACTGGGTGCCATGGTGACGCGCTCTCACAATGTGGGATTATTTACATATCACATGACAGGGGCAGGTCCCTGTCTGGACACGTCATTATTCAGCAACCTATCAGCATCCAGCACGCTGGCTTCCCCTTCCAACAGTCCGCGCATGTGCGGTGCAAAGAAAGAGATGCTACGTGTAGAACTATACTTGAATGTACCCGCCCCCACTGCCAGCCAAGTCTGCTATTGTAAGTGCCAACACTCACTCACATCGTATTATTACCACGTTTTATATGTTTGTAATTATTAATGTTGATATGCTAGACACATTGTGAATATCATTAGATTGATTATACCACAGATGTGATGTCAATTGTGATTCTAGACACACCCTGATAGGGCTCTATAAATTACTATGTATCATACCTGTTCACTTGCTTGAAAAAGGCTCATGTGAGCCAAAAGTCGCTATGCTGCTACATGCTTTTTGAATAAAAACACCAAAACTATCCTCTTGATAAGTCATCAATATCAGACTGGACCACCGCAATCAGCTGTTGGAAGAGGCCAGGAGCTCCATGAACACCACAGCCCCTTCCTAGGTCATGTGACATCACCGTACATCAGTCCCTAGTTGGGACTGAGCTGCAATACCAAGCTTAGCCACTATACAATGTACGGTGCTCTGCTTGGAAAGCTGCCAGGAGCCGAAGCGCTCATCAGAGCTCCAGTGAGTGCAGCGGCTCCCTGTCACAGTTGATCTATCCTGAGTATAGGTCATCATTCTCTTAACCCTGTTAAATCAAATGGAATACCAAGAATAAAACAGAATTTTAATTCTTCTTTCAAGTCTAGTTAGTTATTGTTTTAAAGTTGGCTCCAGTTGGTTGTGTGTTTTTACTGAGCCTGCCTATGTCAAGCAAACCCCAAAAAATTACCTTGCCTATGTCATCAGCATTCTGAAGTCTGTTCAATGCTACATAAGCCAACTTTATAAAGTACCATAATCAGTGCTATATCTCCAGTTGTTTACACAATATATTCTACATCACAAGCTGCCGTAAAAAAGTCCTGGCACCTCATTGACTTGCAGTGTGACAAGCCATGGGAATAGGATGAACTGTGCTTTCTCTTCAGAGGTACTCACAGTATCTGCTGGACTAATTATTAAACTTGTGTTGAATTGCTCTTGGTGTCTGAACCTAAGCTGACTGCATATACTCAGCCAAAAACAATATGCACTGTATTCCAAGCCTGAACACTCTTCTTTTGTTTATAGCTAATAGAACTTCATCCAGAATGTATAATTGGCCTCTCACATTTACAGAAAACATACATTTTAGATGCTGACTAATACTTAAAATAACTAGAGGAATGTCTCTGTGTATTGGATTTAATAACAGCTACAACCACCAGCATTTTGCTGCCCTAACAGGATAATTTACTTGCATGTTACATTAAGCACGGTATACTTTTGTGCAATGACAGGAACACACAAGATGAAAATACTTCTGTTTCTCTCATTAGAAAGACTAGGTCTTGAATGAGACAAAAAAAATATCTGTCCCTCCCAATTGCAGTTTTTGGGAAAGTCTGTGGCAGTTCAGATTTCTTCAAGCAAAACTGTATTTAAAACAGATATTACTGGAATAGAAGAATTTCTTGTACATTTTCTGACCTTAAATAACTTATAGACGCATAATTTCATAAACAAGTGAATTGTGATTTTATTTCCCAGTACTTAAATGGTGCCACCTGAATCTTCACCATAGGAATTTATATTTTAAGCATTTTAAATGGTCCTTCATTGTCCCAACTGCTCAAGCAGACAGAACTTCTCACCAGAAATGGGCATCAGTCCCAGCAATGGAATGCATTAGCCAATAGCCAAGCCTGGTCACATGACCCTAATCAGCCAATAGACACTCACAACCCAGCCATTTTTCTTCAGTGCTATAGGGGCAGGGCGCTGTGGATGACACTGTTAAAGGGGTATTCCGGTTACCATAAATATAACTTATGTTTTAGACCAATTCATCATCAATTATTACCTAATATAATGTAAATTTCACATATTTACCGTTCAGTAGTAATAAAAGATGTTTTCTTGCACTGCTACCCCCTGTGTTTCCTCATAAATTACCATGGCATCGACCTATAATTTAGGCCACCTCGAAAGAAGGACTTAAAATCCCCTCCGCCAGGTCCTGCTAAGCCATGCCTCTGATCCAGTCAGGCCACGCCCTCTCTCACTCCGCAGCTGACAGGGATTGCAAAAATGAAGGTAAAAATCAACTTCTGTCAGCTGCAGGGATGGGAGAGTGACTTTCTCCCTGCAGCTCATGCTCAGACTGCATAGTGCTGCTGTCTGAGAGTGAGCTGTTCAAAAGGACATCCCTGTGTCCATCCAGGCTCTGGACGGAGGATAGGGAGTCTGAAAGATGGACTGTCCGGCCTAAAACCGGACCTCTGGCCACCCTAGGGGCAGGCTGCTATGTAGGTCACAGTTAAAGGGGAGGGTGATGTGGATGTTCCTGTTAAGGGGGCAGGCTGCTGTGGAGGTCACTGTTAAAGGGGCGGACACTGTGGAGGTCACTTAAGGGAGGAGGGGACTGTGGAGGCCACTATTAAAGGGGCAGCAGGGTACTGTGAGGTCACTGTTAGGGAGCAGGGTACAGTGGCAGTCACTGTGGAGGTCTCTGTAAAAGGGGCCAGGAATGGTGGAGGTCAGTTAAGGGGACTGTAACCTATAGTTAGTGTTAAGGGGTTGGTGCTGTAGAGGTCACTTAAGGGGGCGGGACCCTGTGGAGGTCACTGTCAAGGGGGTGAGGTGCTGTGGAACTCACTGTTAAAGATGCAGGCTGCTGTGAAAGTCAAAGTTAAGACTGGGCACTGTGGGTGGGGGCTGTGGAGGTTACTGTTAAAGAAGTGGGGTGCTGTAGAGGTCACTCTCAATATCTTTTAAAGACACACACAAACATTAAATGAAATACAGTGGATGAAGTATACCAGGGCGAAGCCTGGTCCTTCAGCAAGTATACTATAAAATGGACACCTAACCCTGCAGATTATGGGAATTAATTATACCAGGGTGCTATACCAGTCTGTTGCCCACAGAAATACAAAAAAAAACATGTTTTATACTTTGGCAATGTATGTTGTTACAGTACATGCATGTCTCTCTGAGGCCTTGTTTTATGCAGGATAAATTATACACAATATACGATAAATATATATACAATATGTGTGCATATTAAAACGTATTTTACAATTTTTGTTTATTCTAAGATTTTTTCAAAATTTTTTTAAAATTACATTCTTTATCACATTTTTTTAATCCCATTATGTGATTACTTTTTTATAGCTTTATTTAAAGCTTATAATGTATTAGTACACTTCTGTATGCTAATACATTACACTCTTTGCCACTATGACACACACTGCTATTAGAGTCACACTATTTGAGTCCCAATAGCAGGCTTACAGAACATATAGCCATGGGCTCCTTCATAAGTCCTCAAGGCAGACTGTGGATCGCTCCCCTAGTCTCCAGGGAAACATGCTGTCTGGATTGTAGCAGATAGTCCCCTTTGATCATGTAGTAGTATGAACGGAGCCAACCAAAGGGTTACAAGTCAGAGTCAGAGCTTCCACTGACCCCAGCTGTGAAGCAAGAGCATGCACTAAGAACTGAGGCTATTAGTAACAGGTGGTTTTTAGCACAGAAGTGCTCCAGCAGCCAATAACCTCCCTCAACTGCAGTGACACCAAAAGACAGTGTCCCAACTTTTTTTAGAACTGATTTTGTACTTCTGTCCTTTTTTTCCTAATAAAAAAGGATTAAAAATTGAATAGGTATATTCTATTTTGATACTGTTTCATAGACAATAGACATCAATAAAAAAAATATGGCATAGACAAGGGAAAAACACATTTTTAGACTTCATTATTCAGTTATAAATTGGTTAAATCATGTAGCGATCTGTAAGTAACACCTTTGCTACCCAAATCCCAATATCATTAGCTTTTGACAATTATTAATATAAATTAAATGTAAAATAAGGCATACACTAGAAGGCCAGGTTATACACAATCATCCAAGTAACATGCAAGTCTAGCGGGAAAACAGAAGCATTAAAATCAAAGCACTTTACCTCTATTTTTACTGGTCTCTGTCTTATGAATAATTACTAGTAGGTGTCCTCTGTGAGTTACGTGTAGCAATTGTAACATTGTTTGGACAACACTTAACAGAACAGAAGAGGTGCAGCCTGCCTAACCCTCTAGTTAAGTCCCTGTGTACATTGTCTTAGTGCTCTGGTGAAGCAGTTGTTCATAAAAATGAAAGAACAGATTAATAAATGATTTTGTCCACATAACAATAGGTAGTCTGTTGACCCTGTAACCCAAGAGGTAACATAAGGCCCATAAAAAGACATCTGTTACATGTGTAGTTTTTGGTTCCCTATATAGTTTTGTCATCACAAAGGTATTTTTACTGATTAATAAATTAGTATTTAATATAATGCAACATAATTTCCTTTGGATAGTAGGCTTAGGGATAGTCAGTATCCTCTTAATAAGCCTGTCAAAACAATTCTTGATACAGGAGTGGTCCTGATTTCCCTATAACCTTGTTACACCAAGATCATTTCCATGATCTTTCCCATCGAAGGTTTCTATTGTAATATGGTGAGTCATTAAGCAACACCCTACCCATCATATAAAGGTGATAACACAAACAGCTATTATATGTCTAGCAGCATGTCTATTGAAAGCTGAATGTTTTACTACAATATTAATGGTGATTGTGAAAGTTTAAAGAATTAATAGAAAGCTGATTTAGAGAATACTAAAGAAAGATGTGCTACCCGTTTACATCATGCGAGGAGTAAGATGGATATAACATAGGAACAAGAAAAATTCCCACAAAAGATGCAATAAAATAAATAAATATAAAGACCAGACCTCCAGTATGATAAACTTGATGATTGGTACCAGAAAATACCACCAAAAACTAAATGTGTAATCTGGTGTACAGTTTAGATCAAACTATAGTATCTCAGCTATCTTGAGACCCTGTTCAATAAAAATCAATAATTCACAACAAATCTAGTAATGGATCTATGCCTAGTATTTCATAAAATAATCAACCTTAAGTAAGCTCCATAAAATCCAATAAATCAGTCCTTATGTTTGGAAAATTAGTAACCATGATTCCTTAGTCATATCATAATCAGAGCTCAGTTTCTGTTACTGACAGTTGTCCAAGATTTTTTTTAGAGTGCCAGATGGGAATTGTATGAAAAAAAAAAACACTCACCTTTTAAATGTCCTGCTGCTACCAATAAGGCTAATCTCGGACAACCTAATTCTTTAAACTCTTAATGACCAACAGTGAAATGGTATGTGCTACCCTAGAGAGGGTACTTTGGTGTCTAAAAGCAACATATGTCCTTCTGTAATGGCCAGAATTGGAGAAACATCCTATCCTAACAGCTTAATGCTGTGATTAAGCTTGAGCGAATTGAGCTTTGGATCACAGATTTGTTAAAGGGGTTATCCAATACTATAAAAAGCCCGCCAATATGCCGGGCCCCCCACGCTGAATATACTTACCTGGGTCCCTGCTCCCTGTGTCGCTCCTGGTCCCCGCACTACCACTGCTGCTTCTCCCTGTGCCCGGATGAAAGCATCCTGTGTCAGGGGGTGCGTGACGCTAGGGAGGCTTGTCCCTGTCCTTGTCTGCCATTGGCTGCTCCCTCAACACAGGATGTTTTCATCCGTGCATGGGGAGAAGCAGCAGCGACTGTGCGAGGACCAGGAGTGGTGCAGGGAGTGGGAGCGGGGTCAGTGTGGGGGGCCTGGCATATGTGGGGGCTTTTTATAGGATTGAATAACCCCTTTAATGCTGTTTCTGTACAGCATTAAAATATATGGGCTCCGTGTAGCCAAACGTCTTGGCCGAAGTTGCGTGAGACTAAGGTAAATGACTTTAGTATTCCTATCTGTGTATTTAAAAATAGTTTAATAGGAATCTAAAGTGGGCTTTGGTACTGGCTACCTTGGTACTAAAGCCCACTTCGGATTCCTATTTTAAAATGTTTTTAAAGACGCAGATAGGAATACCATACATGATTCACTCAAGCCTACCTGTGATTACTGCACCCGAGTGACTGCTACATGATAATAGGGTCCATCTAGTTTGTCAGTGATGCGATTGTTGACTGCTGTCACACTAATTTTGGTATAAAAAAAGCCTGTGTCATAGTGACACAGACAATCATATTAGCATAGTAGTATAGTATTCTGGGGGTCTACGTGAGCGCGCCGGCATGACGTGAGTGCCGACGCGCGGTGACTCCTCCCCCCCTCCCACCCTCCTTACCTCCGCTCCGCTGCCCCGTCGCGTCGTTCGGTGCTGACCCACGCCGATGTGTGTTTCTGGGCTCGGCTCTGGGTGCCGGGGAGAGGGCTTCAGCTGTGTGCCCTGGAGATGGCTGGAGGTGGCTGTGCTTGGAGGAGGTGGCGTTTGCGGTCCGGTGTTTCCTGGAGCCTGTGCCTTTTGGTCCTGTGGAGAACGCGCCTCCCCTGTGAGATGGAGCGTGCAGGAGGCGGTGAAGCGACGGAGTGTGCCATGCAGGCGCTTTCTCACCTGTGTCCGGTGGTGTGAAGTCGAGATCCTGGAGCGGTGGTTCATTTGCCCGGTGATTAGGCTCCATCTGTCCATGTGGCTACTTGAGTCTGCCGGAGTGTGCCCTCAAGACCGCTGTGCAGTGACTGTTGGAGTGGGTCCTGAGACTGATGCGCTACTGCTGTTTTTTTCCTCTTCATCCGGATTATCAGGAGGATGAGTATATGTTATTTTGCTAATGAAACCCTATTTTTTAATAACAACTAACAAAGGCTAACATTTAAGGGAGATTCGGGGATCGCCAGACTACTCTGCTTTTTGTAACTTCAACCACGACCTCTCCTTGTTTATTAATACTTTACTAACTACCATTGACTTTTGCTTGGGGACGATTCCGTGCATTTATTACTAGAAAGGAAAGGGAAGGAGGGAAGGGGAAAAAAAAGGGAAAAAAAAAAAAGAGAAAAAAAAGAAAAGGGAAAAAATATACTGCCCCGAGATGCCTCCAAAAAACGCAGCCTGTAAATCCACTGGACAATCGCAAGTTAAGGAAGTCTCTAATAAATTAGATAAATTGTGGTCTTCACCATCTATGAAAACACGTCAGGACCAAAAAGTGCAGGATATGTCTGCTCATCCCCAGGACGATATAAGTCAACCTATACAGGATCCCTCTGGCGTAATTGGTGGCGCAGATATAACAACTAACATCATGTTATCAGAAATCCTGGCCACGGTTCAAAAAACTAACCTTGCACTTGAGGATCTTACACTACAAATGGGTGGGGTTAGAGCAGACATAGCACTGATAAAATCTGACCTGATTAAATTGCGGGAAAAAATTGCGGAACATGAGTCCCGAGTGGAAAAAATGGATCGAGATCTCAAGTCTTTGAGGGAGGAAAGTGAAAAAGTTTACTAAAGATTTGGAAAATATGAAACAAAAATTTACAGAGGCAGAGGATAGAAACAGACGTTCAAATATTCGGTTTCTTGGCTTTCCGGAACAGTCAGAAGGGAATGACATAGTTCAGTTTATACAAAAATGGATTTTAGACTCTTTGGGTCAAGAGGGTCTCTCCAGGATGTTCGTTGTAGAAAGAGCACACAGGGTGCCAAACAAAAGACCTCCTCCCGGCGCCCCCCCCTAGGACAATTTTGGTCAAGATTTTATGTTCAAATGACCGGGACATAATTCTGCGTAAAGCAAGAGAAAAGGAAACATTATTGTATAATGGCTCGAGAATAGCACTGTACCCTGATTTTTCTAGGGCTACGCTGGAAAAACGGCATAGCTTTAGCGAATCTAAAAAACGCTTGAGGGCTGCTAATATTAAATACTCAATGTTTTTTCCTGCCAAACTTAGAGTGATTTACAAGGATGTTATAAAATTCTTTAGCGATGCAGGGGAGTTAGCTGATTGGTTGGAGCAGGAGGGAATTTGACTATGATAACTCCATCAGATTTTGCGTTGATTTAGTTTGTGTGTCATTTTAATGAGAAAAATGTTAAAGGGTGGTGGAGGGGGAAGGGGGGGGGGAGTTGTAGGGAGGTAACAAGGGCTCTGTCTCCTGGTCTTTGTAAGACGGAGCAAGTAGATGGTCGGGAAGTGGACGGCGGGTGGACGGGTGGGGAAGTGGACGGCGGCGAGTGGGGTGTTTTTTTTTTTTCTTCCTTGAAAAATGAGTAAAATAATTGCCTGGAATATTAGAGGGCTTAATGATAGCATTAAGAGATTTGCGGTTCTAGACGTTGTTCATAAGCATTTACCGGCCATAGTGTGCTTGATTGAAACCCATTTGACGGGAGAGAGAAGAAGTTGGATTGAAAGAAAATGGGCGAAATATAAGTACCATTCATATGGATCTGTTTATTCCAGAGGTATTACTGTTTTAGTTCATGATAAGGTGCATTTTGATCCTCTGGATAAACAGATCGATATTGAAGGCCGATATATTTTTTTGTTTGGGAAGTTAGATAAGCGATTATGTATTTTAGCTTTTGTGTATATTCCTCCCCCATTTAAGTACTGTGTTTTACAGAAGCTTCTAGAGTTTTGTAATAGTAGAGAGTCATGTCCAGTTTTAATTATTGGTGACTTTAACAGCGTCATGGATACTCAGCTCGATAGAACCCGCCTCGAGTGCAAAGGTAATAATGTATTGCAAAAACATAGTAATTTGGCTGGCTTTTGCTCCGAGGCGGGTTGGATTGATGTCTGGAGGCATAAGTATCCTACAAAACGGGTATATTCATGCTTTAATAAATCACACAATACAATGTCCCGGATTGATCTGACGTTGGTGAGCCAGGATTTAATGGGGGACATTGGTAAAATTGTGTATGAACCATCGGGCATTTCGGATCATTCTTTGGTAGCTGTTACAGTGCATAATTATTCTGGTGAAAAGCGACAAAACTCTTTATTTCGCCTTAATGCTCACTGGCTATCTATAATTGATGATCACCTGAGCATTATGAATAGTTTGATACAATTTTGGGAGGAAAATGAGGGATCAACATCTTTAGTATATGTTTGGGATGCCCTAAAAGCTCACATAAGAGGCACCTTATTTGGGAGAATAAAAACTAAGCGCAAGGCTTTTTTGAAGGAAGATAAGGCATTAAGGGACAATTGTCTCCTTAACCCTTTCAGTACCGGAGGTTTTTTCGGTCATGCATTTTCGTTTTGCGCTCCCTGCCTTCCAACAGCCATAACTCTTTTATTTTTCTGTTCACATAGCAGTATGAGGGCTTGTTTTTTGCGGGACAAGTTGTACTTTCCAACGCCACCATTTAATATTGCATATGGTGTAGTGGGAAGCGGGAAAAAAATTCCAAATCAGGTGAAATTGCAAAAAAACCGCTATTCCGCTACAGTTCTACGGGTTTCTTATTTACAGCGTTCGATGTGCATTAAAACTGACCCATTATTTTCATTCTACTGGTCAGTACGAATCCGGCAATACCTAATATGTATAGTTTTTCCTGCGTTTTGATAGTGAAAAAAAATTAGAAAGTTGCCCTTTTTTTTTTTTTTTTTCCTTGTCATATCTTGACCCCTATAACTTTTTGGTATTTATGTGTACAGAGCTGTATGGGGGCTCATTTTTTGCGGGACAATCTGAAGATTTTATTAATACCATTCTGGGGTGTGTATGACTTTTTGATCACTTTTTATTTAATTTTTTTTAGAAAAAAAAAGCGACAAAAAACGGCAAATCGCCATTTGGACGCTTTTTTCCGCCACACAATTCGCCGTATTGGATTTTTTTTTTATATTTTAAAAGTACGGGCGTTTTCGGTCACGGTGATACCCATGATGTCTATATTTAGTGTTATTTAGGTATTTATTTTTTACTTATACGGAAAGGGGGGTGATTTGAACTTTTATATCTTTTTTATTTTTTATATATTTTTTAACATTTTTTTTTTAATTTTTTTTTTACTATTTGAATGCTCAAATATGAGCTTATATATTGTGGCTTTTTAATTTTCTTTATGAGCAATTATGGATTTACTAGAGGCAGTTAAATCCATCAATTGCTCATTTCTTATCCTGGCCTGCCATCTAGTGGCCAGAATAAGAATTGCACTTTGAAAACTGTAATCCTCACCAGCGAGGATTACAGTTTTCATATGGTGTACAGACACCCCGATTGGCCACACGGGGTGTCTGTACACCACCCGGAAGCGAACGCTTCCGGGTTTAGACGCAACTAGATGCCGTGATCACGTGTGATCACGGCATCTAGTCACCCCGGAAGACGCCGCCGATACAGTAGGTAGCGGCAAGTCTCTGCTGTTAGAAACAGCAGAGACTTGCCGGCCATGACGCCCGCCGCACCCGCGAGCGGGCGCCATGTGCCCGCATCGTACCAGCGCCGTACATGTACGGCGCCGGTACTGTAAGGGTTAAAGAATCTGAGTTATCAGGGATCCATCGAAAATTAATGAAACTGCCCTTAACAAGGCTCAAAGTCAACTTAGAGAAGCGCGTATGATAAAGGCCCAACAGAAATGCAGTTTTAAGAATCAAAAATTTTATTTTGAAGGTAAACCAGGTAGACTATTATCCTCGGTTATCAAGAATCAGGATAGAGTATCTCCTATTCTTGCTATTAAAAATGATGGTGGCCGCAGATTTTGTAATCAGGGAGATATCCAAGAAATATTCAAAGATTATTTCACTACGCTATACTCATCATCAAGGATTAAATCCGCTTGGGAGATTGAGGAATATTTATCCCAAGTGAGTTTTCCGAAACTCACCATCCATCAAAGGAACGATTTGGACGCTCCGATCACTGGTCTTGAATTAGAGAAGGCTCTGAAGTCCATTTCGGGGAATTCATCCCCGGGCTCTGATGGTCTCCCTTTTGAGATCTACAGGAAGTATGGACCAGTTTTGTTACCTAGATTATCTAAGGTACTTAATGAATCATATAATACAGGTCAGCTTCCTGGCTCTATGAAAGAAGCAGTGATCGTGTTGATCCCAAAAAAGGGGAAAGATGTAGAGGATAGGGATGCATATAGGCCCATATCGCTATTAAACACTGACATTAAACTGCTTGCTAAAATTTTAGCTAATAGACTAAAAGGAGTCATTCTTGATCTTATCCATCCGGATCAAAGCGGTTTTATGCCCACTAGAAATATCACCGTTAATATTAGGGCTTTGTATGCTGCAATGCAGATGGGGGAAGGAAAACTCCGCTCGATCCTGTCTTTAGATGCTACTAAGGCTTTCGATAGGGTCGAGTGAGCTTTCTGTGGTAAGCTATGAAGAACTTTGGCTTTGGGGATATCTATATGAATTGGGTAAAACTTATGTATAGAGAGCCTTGTGCAAGGATTAATGTAAATGGCCAATTAACAGAAACAATTAAATTGGGCAGAGGAACCAGCCAGGGATGCCCCCTATCCCCATTATTATTTTCATTATTTATTGAACCATTGGCTATTTATATTAGGAATGAAGTGGAGATTAAGGGTTGTGGTTGTGGGGGAGTAGGAGACAAACTCAGGCTCTATGCTGATGACATTCTGATATGTCTTAGTGACTCTCCTAAATCAATTCCTAGGGTCATGTCGTTAATATCAAAATATGGGGAGTTTTCAGGATTAGATATAAATTGGACAAAGTCAAGCCTAATGTTACTGGATGGGAATATGGCATTAAATAGTGGTAATCTTAGAATTATTGGACAGACGGAGTCCTTTGAATATTTGGGGATAAAAGTTTCACCCAAGATTGAGGATTTTGCGGAACTTAACATCAAACCAATTATAGAAAAAATTAGGCACAAAGTTAATATTTGGTTGAAGATTCCATTGTCAAGGGCTGATAGAGTCGCCTTGGTTAAGATGATTCTTCAGCCCCAGATAATGTATATTTTCAATGCTTCACCTATATGGATTGACACTAAAACCTTTAGGGTGATCGAGGGAATGTTAAATGACCTGATCTGGGGGAGAAAAAGAGTGAGAATAAAATTAACACATCTGTATAAACCAAAAGATCGTGGGGGCATGCCCTCCCCTTTTTTCAGGGATACTTCCTTATGTCTCAGCTTCAGATATTAGCCCAGTGGAAGAGTTGCCCTGTAACTAGGAAACTAATGGATCTATATGGCAGGAATGTAACATCAATTTTTGAGCTGCTGGAAATATATAACGATAAAAGTTCGTCTATGAGAGCACTCCCTTTTGGGAAATTACTGGGTGGATGTTGGGCTATGCTTAAGAAATTAATAGGTCACAGAGGCTGCTTTCAGTTCACTCCCCTTTGGAAGAATCCTAATATGCAAGAATTTTATGATAACATTGATTGGAGATACTGGGAATCCCTGGGGATTAATAAAGTATATCACTTGTTTGATAGGGGTCAAATTATATTATTTACGGAACTACAGGCCAGATATAATGTAAAGGTTAGTGGGTGGTTTAAATATTATCGTTTATATAATGTTTTTTTGGGTATGAAAGACAAAGGGAAATTAGTGGTTAATTCGTATGATATTATTAAATTGTTACAGGACTCCACAATGAAGAAGAATTTTTTATCAAAGCTTTATAGGTGTTTTATTAGGGGTATTACAGAAGGAAGAGCACATAAAGCACAGGTTAAGTGGGATGAGCTTTCATAGTTTGGATTAGAGGGAGAATGGGAGGTAATATTTGGAAATATGAAATACATGACTAGAAATGAAAATCACTGGATGGTGCAATTTAATTATGTTTATGTTATATTATACGCCAGTGGTATTGTATAAGATGGGAAAGAGGGAAGATGCAAACTGCCCTAAATGCGGTTCAGAAAGGGCAGATTTTTTACATCTTTGTTGGGACTGTTTATATGTAAGAGGCTTCTGGAAGGAAATTTATGGCTATATTAAGGGTATCATTGACATTGAAATTGGTTTCAACATAGAATGTTTGATTTTGGGACATTTTGGAAGGGTGAACGTCTCTTGGGGTATCAAAAATTTGGCCTCTAGACTGCTGTTTCTGGCCCGTCTAGTTATAGCTAAGAATTGGATGGCTGATAAATATCCAAATTTAACTCATTGGAAGAATTTGGTGGATAGGGTAAAAAATTATGAGCTCCTGTGGTATAAGAAGCAGAACAAAGAAAAAAGATGGCATATGATATGGGAAATGTGGCACTAGGTTTTTTTTTTTTTTCTCCGCCGTCCACTGGGAAGGGGTGGGTCTGGGGGGCTTATGGTTGAATATTTAGGGGGAATTATGGCTGTTGTAGACAGTTATCGACTGTATATGAAGGTATGTCGATTTTTAAGAGGACTTCCCCATATGTAATAATGATTTTTTGTAATGTTTAATTTAAAATAATAAAAAAAAAGTATAGTATTCTGATATTTTATGATTAAAATAAATATATAAATCAGTAATCCATTTATGAGCTAAAAAATGTAATTAAAAATATACAAAATGTAATAACATACAACTTGGGCAAGCTTTCAATAAGCATAAAAAACCTACAAGGTATCTACATGAACGTAATTACCAATATAATTAGTATCAATTAAGAAAATAAAAAAAAACAATCTATGGCTGTTGAAATGCAAAGAGGAAAGATTAAGTATGTCATTAAGGCCAAAATAGGCTTGATCATTAAGGGGTTAAAACAATAAAGGCTGTGCTGTAATTGTTTGCTATGGGCAACTAGGTTAATTTTTCTATCATGCATTTATGATAAATAAGACCTATTATGATTGTTAAATTTTTCCTTCTGCATCACACTGTCTCCTTCACAACAGACTACAAACTATAAGTGACTTCTGTAAAAAGTAACAATTTGTAGTATGTTTCAAAGGTTATGAGGAAGTTTACATTTAGCTCTTCTATTGGGTTCCATTGAGTTTTCTGTAATTTGTAGCAGTAATAATACCATAACATGCATCATCATCCTTGCCCTAAAAAGAATGAAAACCTTGAAGAATAGCTCCACATACGAGATTATAGGTCAACAGGGCCCATTAGGAGCTATTTCAATCCACCCCACAATAAATTAGGAACATGATATGAATGATAATCATAAGGTACATATGAAAATAGCATGCAGAAAATCACAATGTGCCTGGAGCTATACTTCCTTTGCTTTGAACCCTTCATTAGTTTTTTTTTTCTTTGAGAAATTGTAGGTGCATCTAACAGCATCTATCTGCTGAAGTGTGCTTTGCTCACAAAAAGCCTGCCTCTACTATCAACCAGATAAGCAGGACTGCAGCAACTCATGTAAGTAAAGTGAGATCTTCCACCTGCTTAGTTCTGTGTCAGTTCTTTCATTTTTTATAAATATATATATATATATATATATATATATATATATATATATATTACCATGTTAGCAAGTAAATAAAAGATGAAAAAAGATTGAGATTCCTCAGTCGTTGATACCTGACTAGACACCCCCAAGTGGAGCCAACCCCCATCTAGATAGAAATTAAGAATCCTTCAGACAGTTAACAAAATCTACCATCTTAGATACAATCAAGAGCCATTTATCCAACATGAGTGCCTAGGAGAGGAGGGCCATAAAATCTTTGAAAAACAATAAAGAAATCATTAAACCAGCAGACAAAGTAGGCGCTGTAGTCATAATAAACACTTCTGACTACATGATAGAAGCAAGGCAACTGACAGACACATTCTGCTATGCAAAACTGCAATCAGATTCGACACAGGAGTATTCTAAAGAACTTAAAAAGATTATTACTTGCCTGCCTACCATACCACTTGATGCCGGAAACTCCAAGAACAGGGACATTTTACATGCTTCCCAAGATTCACAAACCTGGAAATCCAGGAAGACTGATAATTTCATGTGTGGGCACCCTCAATGAGAACATTTCTGGATGGGTGTCAGGTGTTCTTAAACCCCTGGTGAGAGATACATCTAGCTACCTCCAGGACATAACTGACCTTCTGAATAAACTGTCTGCAATAGGTCCCCTACCAGATGGAACTATCCTGGCTACCATGGATATAGAATCTTTATATTCTAACATCCCACACCAGAATGGATTAAACACCTGTGAGGGTTTTTTTTATGAAAGATAAAGGAATTGGCACTGAATCTGTGGTGTAACTTACAAAAATCATCCTCGCTTGTGGTGAAAGCATATACCTACAGAAGACCAGTACAGCAATGGGGAGCAAAGAAGTGCCACAATATGCAAATCTGTTCATGGCCAAGCTTGAAAGTGTCTTCCTATCCTCCTGTCCCATCAAACCTTTGGCCTTTTACTGTTACATTGATGACATCATAATCATCTGGACTGGATGTGAACAACAACTAAAATCATCTGGACTGGATGTGAACAACAACTAAAACACCTCAATTAGTTTCATCACTCCATCAATTTAACTCTCAACTATTTCTTTACAGAAATAAACTTTTTGAACATCATTATCAACATGCAGAACAATAAAATAGAATCAACTATTTACCAGAAACCAACTCTCTGCACAGCATACCTCAGATGGGAAAGTTTCTACCCCAAACACATAAAAAAAGGCAGTGATACCGTCCAACTACACTGGAAAACCAAATTACCAAAGCCACCAGATTACCAAGGAGTGAGCTCTTAAAATAAAAAAACACAACAAGAAAACCATGAGGCACCTCTAGTAGTCACCTACAACCCAACCCTGGAAATTCTAAGAAAGGTTGTCCTGAGACTATAGCCAATACTACAAAAGGATGACCATTTGAAATCCTTTGAAATTTCCTGACACCCCCATATCTGTGCTACAGACAGCCCCCTTATCTCAAAAACATCATCGTCATAAGCTCACTGTCCTGTCCAACAGCAACAGGAACATTCCCCTGCAAACAGACCAAATGTAAGTCTTGTCCATAAATAATGACCACTGACAATGTGCAGGTCCCCAATATAGATCAGTACTACAAGATCCCAGGTACATTAACCTGCACCAAGTCAGATGTTGTCTATTTGATTTAATGTACCAAATATCCTACTGGGGGTATGTATATATAAATTGGTTAAAATGTACCTAAACACAAGAGATGAGAGAATCTATTTGCCGCTTCGTAGATTCGTATCGAATCTTGGAAATTTTCAGCTGCGAAGCGAACCTGAATTTTACGAGATTCGCTCCATTAGATTCGAAAATGTTCTCAAGGCTTTCTACGCATTCGCTACGTACTTGTCCGATAAATTGTACGCTAATGCTACGTATAAGTTACTTTATATGCTGATGCATAAGAATTCAGTTAATTAGCGAACTTTTACTGTTAGTTCGTTATTCATGCGGCAAAAGCCCGGGAAGAAAGCGGTCACCTGACCTAGTGGGCAGGGCTTGCTCTGATTGGCTCAGGCTCGGTAAGCCAGTGACACATCACTTCTGATGCGACTGCTGAGACGAGCAGAAGCACTGTTGTGAAGTTCTGAGAGACTGAGACCTGTGTGTTGTTGAAATTGGGGTGTAATTGTTCTGGGAATCCATATTACACATCAGGGATACTGCAGGGCAAGTGCAGGGCTAGTAATTAATCAGGCAAGGAGAGAGAAATGAGAGAGAGAGGGAGAGAGACAGGGACAAAGACCAGCTACAGGGCCACAGTGAAGTGAAAAATGTCTGTTCCAGTTCCAGCCAGACCTCGAGCTCTAAAAAAAAAAGAAGAAGGTGGCACAGGGCAGCAGTGCCAAAGGACCTGTAGCTGGAGCTTCTACTTGTAGAATTCGTAATAGTTGGCCACTGTTCAATCAGGCTAACTCACAAAGGAGCAAAATTGTAGTGGAGGAGAAAGTGGATGGGGTTGTGGAGTGGATGGCACGCTCATCTCAGTCACAGCCGGATGATCTGCTGTCATCTGCTGATACAGTATCCATATGTAGCCAGGGATCAGACTCCTCCTGTTCCACCATTCCGCTCCAGCAAAGCCCGTCATTTTCTGCCACCTCTCGGGCTTCAGTGCTCCCTCCTAGTGGTGTCCCTTCTGCAATTTATAAAAAAAAAGGCCACCGAACTACACCGCATAATCCGGCAGCCTCCAGGGTGTGTGGAAGTATTTCACCACTCTGCCGGGGGACAGCAGTATGGCCACGTGTAATTTGTGTAAACAGAAATTAAGCCGTGGGAAATCCACAAATGTAGGGACCACTGCTCTGTGGAACCATCTGAAGCGGCGTCATGCCGCCAATTTAGAGCAGCACATTAATACTGAAGAGCTGGTTATTTCTCCCGGGGTCCCTTCTGTCAGGCAGGCCGCATCCAGGGCCATAGCTCAGCCCGCATCCAGGGGTGTAACTAGTACATGCACCTCATCACCCACTGCGTGCATGTCTCTCCCTCCTCTTATTCACCAGCTGTCCATTGCCGAGTGCGTAGCCAGGAAGCAGTTTTAAGCCACAAGTAATCCGACAGTGCGCAAACTGAATGGTCACCTGACAAAGTTGCTGGCTGTGCAGTCTCTGCTGTACCAGCTGGTTGACTGCCCAGCTTTTAGGGAGCTAATGGCTTGTACTCATCCACGCTGGCAGGTCCCTAGCTGGCATTACCTCTCCAACAAAGCTATCCCCGCCATTTACTCCTACATGGCAGACAATATAGGATGCTCTCTGCAGCAGTCTCTCTGCAGCACCGTGCACGTCACGGGGGGCACCTGGAGCAGTGCTTACAGCCAGTGGCAATACATGTCCTTTACTGCCCACTGGCTAAATATATTTAGTGGCAATGAGGCAGGAACCCCGCAGCAACCGGGCCAATTGCTGTTGGCACCTCCACGCGCTTTGCGGGCAGGATTGCAGCAGACCACCCAACAACTATCCGCTTCCACCTCCACGGGCAGTCCGCCTGCTGGAGCATCAGGGCAGAGAGTAAACCCCCCTCCTTCATATAATATGTGCCAGGTGAAACGCTGCCATGCAGTGTTAGACTTAATTTGTCTTGGCAGTAGCAGCCACACAGGCCAGCGCTTGCTGCATTACATGAAGCAGCAAATAGCGCACTGGCTGTCTCCACGCCAGCTGGAAGTGGGCAAGGTAGTGAGTGACAATGGGACAAATATAGTGGCAGTGCTGAACCTGGGTCAATTCACGCATGCTCCCTGTATGGCACATGTCCTAAATCTAGTGGTGCAGAGATTTCTCAAAACATTCAGTGGCCTGCGCACAGTGCTGGCAAAGTCATTTCAGCCATTCTTATGTATCTCGCCACGCTCTGCTGGAAATGCAGAGACAAAACGGTCTTCCGCCACACCACTTGATAGGTGACGTGCCAACCAGTGGAATTCCACTCTTCATATGTTGCAGCAGTTCCTTGAGCAGTGTAGAGCAGTGGATGATTTTATCCAGCAGCAGCCAGAATCTTCAACCATAGGGAGCAGGTGCGGCTTTGATTTCCGTCAGTGGAGGCTGGTCTGAGATGTCTGCACTGTTCTAAAGCCCTTTGAAGAAGCCACTAAATTGGTCAGCCGGGACAGCTGCGGTGTGAACGGCGTAATTTCACTAATATTTGTGCTGGAAAAGACACTGACACTCATGCAGCAGGGGGCAATGGGGGAAGGAAATCCTGGCCATCTATCTGCACGCCATGCTGTCACTGTAGGGGAGTCCCAACGCCAAAGTTCCCTTGCGGTGCAGAAGGCGGATGAGGATGAGGAGCTTCAGTTGGGGGGGGGAGGAGGATTTTAATGAGGATGATGATGACCAGGAGGAGGAGACACAGCTGGAGCATCTGGAGGATGAGGATGATGAGACTTTCAGGGAGTCTCAGAGAGAAGCTGAGATGGAAAGAACTGGCTCCTCGAGCACGCTGGGCAGGATGGCGAGCTGTATGCTCACATGCTTACGCACTGACAGGCGTATCCTAAAAATAAGGCAGACAGACGAATACTGGCTGGCGATGCTTCTGGACCCGTGGTATCAATCCAACATGCGGGAGAAGCTATGTAGTAACCTGGCCACAGCTTTCAGCCAGCCCCAGCTTGCTGCCAGCGTGTCTGAGAAGGAGGTCCGGCCGAGTCATCCACCTCCTGCCACAAGCAGCAGCAGCCAGTTAAGCCTCATGAGTATGATGCAACAATTTTTTTCAGCCTCCCAACAGCTACAGCCAAGTGAGCAGGCCCAGACCACCGCCTCAACGAGCAGGTTCAAGCGTACCTGCAGTCTGGCTCGCAAAGCCTCTTCTCAGACCCCCTGGACTTCTTGGCAGGCAGATTACAACAGTGGCACTGTCCCACTATGCACTAGGGCTTCTTTCCTGCCCAGCCTCAAGTGTCATGTCAGAGAGGGTTTTTAGCGCCGCTGGGGGGGTGGTGACACCCAAAAGGACCAAACTGTCACCTGGCAGTGTGCAAAAAAACACCTTTATAAAAATTAATAAAGGTCTTCCCACTGTTTTCCCATGGTCCAGGGGAAAACTGCTCCCTGACGGTTGGAGCTACAAAAGATAAAACATACATTTAGCTTATATTTTGATGACAGAAGGTCCACCCATTACACTTTTTATTTTACCTACCTTCTACCTCGGGAAGTTGGGCTGGTGGTGTTGGAGGGGCAGGTGGGGTCCTCTCTCGCTGAGGTGGAGGAGGGTGAGACGTGCTCCTCTGTGGTGCAGCAGCTGTCAAAAAACATTAAATAATGGCATTTACATTCAGCTCTAATGTACAGTTGTAGCTTCTGATGTTGATATGTCTGAATAGTTTGGGGCTGGATCCCATTCCTAACCACTAGTGCTTTTATAAGATATTATGAGTAAGAGGAGGGCCATATCCATTTTTTATAATATGGATGGTATATACGGTTTTCATTATTAGGCTAGCACTGATATATATACAATACAGTACACTAATTTTTTAACATGTTTTTACTTTTTAAATATTTTGTTACTTACCCTGCCGTATCTCTGCGCGGATCTCATTAAGCCGCTCTGGGCACTTGAACTTCAGGTTTTCTGCTGGATCTGGCCCGGGGTCCGCACATTGTCGAAACGATGGCGCATACCTTAGATCACCTTTTTATGCTGGTTCGGATGGCGGTGTGTGCCATCGTAATCCTCTCTGTCCATCAGCTACACCATGTATTTAAGCAAAATGCTGAGGATCGCCTGGATGCCATTTGTAAAACTTCGCTCTGCCTCTGAGTAGTGCACGCTGCGGCCTAGCGCCGTGCGTGCCTGCGTATTACGTAATCGATAGACAATAGTACACTGAGAATTCGTACGCAATTTGTACGCTCATGCGTATGTGTTCATAGATGTTGCGTACCTTTTAAAACTGAACGTTTGTTATTAGTGCGCAAATGTTCGCAAAACGCCACATAATAACATATGATTTGTATACAGATTTGTTGAATAGATTCATAGAATATACAAATCTTATGAAAAGTTCGACGAACATTCGGCGAAGCAAATTTTGAATGATTCGCTCATCTCTACTAAACACTTTTGCAGCCACGACCAAAACATCACAGACATGATAGTATTGATATTTAAAGGGAATTTTAAATCTTAGAGGTTCATAATAACCTTTGACACATTCAGATCAGGAATGAATGTGTGTAATGGAATTTCTGTCCTTCTACAAAATGTTGCCCTCAGACCTCTTGGGTTCATCGTATTCATGGATTGGACATCAATTAGAGGACAATAAAACTTTCACACTTTTTATCTATAATCCTCATGTATGATTGCTCCAATGATTTACTGTTACAACTGTTTGTTTACTCCTCCACTCACATTGATCTGCTTTACATCACTTGTCTCATCTATCTCATTGTTGCTATGTACTGTACTTTGGTTTATAAATATGTGACTCTTCACATATTGTCTTAAGAAACGCCTGACGGAGAGGCCCAAGTAGCCTCGAAAGCTTGCAATTTTGTCATCATCTCTTCAGTTACATAGCCATTAAAAGGTATCAACCACTGAGGAATCTCTGTGTCATATTTCTTACTGCTGTGCAATACAGACATAACACAGAACTAAGCATCCAAAATCAGGCTTTTACTTGCTCTGCAGTGTACATAGGGAAGTGTGGGAACACAAATCTTTTCAGTACAGTACTGGCAGACTGACATCTAAGGGACACTCCTGCTATGGAGACAAAAAATAACAGTGCAGTAGAATGGGTAGAATAGAACAAGAAAAATATATCTGGCAACAGTAAAAAGGCTCTTATGACACAGAATAGTTGGGTAATGCAGACCCAGCATAGTTTGCAGCTTTTGATGAAAACTCAGGGATGCTTTAAGAAATGTTTGTGACAGCATGGAGGATGGGATGCTAGAAATTATGTCTCCTAAAAACAGTTGAGCTCCATTTTAAGTAGGGTAGTGAGTTTGAGGCCTTCAAAAAACTGGGTCAATTAAGCACATGGGAGCCCAGCTCCTCTGGACAAATCCTTGGAAATGAAGAATGGGGGCTGAATGGGTGCACTGCAGTAAATGGATAATGTGGAGTGCTGCATCTGGGGCCAATTGAGAATGTAAAGAAGCCATGGAAAAAAACCTAAAAGTGGCCCCTTTTTTAAGCCTGTACAAATTGACAGATGGTGGCGCCAACCCAAGAATTTTTTTGAGGAGGTCCAACAGACTGGACTCCTGCTGATCAGCTGTTTCAGAAGGCTCGCAGTAGCACCATGGCATTCTCTGTGGTCACCAAGCACAGCGCCGTACATTGTACATTATAGTGCTTGTGCTTGGCATCGCAGCTCAGCCCCATTCGGTAAGTGGGGTGGCTTAGTGGTTAGTACTGATGCCTTGCAGGTCTTAGCTTCGAATCCTACCAAGGTCATCATCAGCATGGAGTTTGTATGTTCTCCCAGTGTTTGTTTGGGTCTCCTCCGGGTACTCTGGTTTCCTCCCACACTCCAAAGACATACTGATAGGGAACTTAGATTGTGAGCCTCATTGGGGACAGTGAGATTATAATTAGAGATGAGCGAGTAGTGTTCGATCGAGCTGGTATTCGATCGAATACTACGATATTCGGCGTACTCGATTTAATTCGAGTATAACGGCGATGGCGCACCTAGAATTCGTTTCCCCTCCCACCTTCCCTGGCGCTCTTTTTCCACCAATCACCATGCAGGGGGGGTATGACAGGCACGCTGAGCACGCTGGCAGCGCGAAAACGGCGTCTACATGCATTGGCTGGAAAAACCATGTGACCTCGAATATTAAAAACTCAGCTCTTCCTGCTCGTACGCATATGCTGCGTGAACTTAGTCAGGGACAGAGGCTGGAGAAGGGAGAGACAGATTTTAGCTGTTGGACAGGCAGGAGCGTGATTAAAAGCCCTTATCAGGGCTACTACAGTGGACTTCAGTGATAGCTTACTACAATATAGACTTTACAGAGAACGGCTGCTGTATTCAGGGATAGCTGCTGGAGTAGGGACAGAGAGAGGCATTAGTGGTGTATTAGGTGCTCTGCTACATACCAAACTATATTTGGCACTACTGCTGTGTACCTTGCAAAATACAATATATAGGCCTTATAACTGGCAACTGTACTGTGCGTTCTCTTGCAAAGTAATTTCTCATAACTGGTGTTCATACACACCGTCTGATCACTTAGTACACGGCTGTGTACCTTGAAAAATACAATATATAGGCCTTAACTGGCAACTGTACTGTGCGTTCTCTTGCAAAGTAATTTCTCATAACTGGTGTTCATACACACCGTCTGATCACTTAGTACACGGCTGTGTACCTTGAAAAATACAATATATAGGCCTTAACTGGCAACTGTACTGTGCGTTCTCTTGCAAAGTAATTTCTCATAACTGGTGTTCATACACACCGTCTGATCACTTAGTACACGGCTGTGTACCTTGAATAATACAATATATAGGCCTTATAACTGGCAACTGTACTGTGCGTTCTCTTGCAAAGTAATTTCTCATAACTGTTGTTCATACACACCGTCTGATCACTTAGTACACGGCTGTGTACCTTGAAAAATACAATATATAGGCCTTAACTGGCAACTGTACTGTGCGTTCTCTTGCAAAGTAATTTCTCATAACTGTTGTTCATACACACCGTCTGATCACTTAGTACACGGCTGTGTACCTTGAAAAATACAATATATAGGCCTTATAACTGGCAACTGTACTGTGTGTTCTCTTGCAAAGTAATTTCTCATAACTGTTGTTCATACACACCGTCTGATCACTTAGTACACGGCTGTGTACCTTGAAAAATACAATATATAGGCCTTAACTGGCAACTGTACTGTGCGTTCTCTTGCAAAGTAATTTCTCATAACTGGTGTTCATACACACCGTCTGATCACTTAGTACACGGCTGTGTACCTTAAAAAATACAATATATAGGCCTTATAACTGGCAACTGTACTGTGTGTTCTCTTGCAAAGTAATTTCTCATAACTGTTGTTCATACACACCGTCTGATCACTTAGTACACGGCTGTGTACCTTGAAAAATACAATATATAGGCCTTAACTGGCAACTGTACTGTGCGTTCTCTTGCAAAGTAATTTCTCATAACTGGTGTTCATACACACCGTCTGATCACTTAGTACACGGCTGTGTACCTTGAAAAATACAATATATAGGCCTTATAACTGGCAACTGTACTGTGCGTTCTCTTGCAAAGTAATTTCTCATAACTGTTGTTCATACACACCGTCTGATCACTTAGTACACGGCTGTGTACCTTGAAAAATACAATATATAGGCCTTAACTGGCAACTGTACTGTGCGTTCTCTTGCAAAGTAATTTCTCATAACTGTTGTTCATACACACCGTCTGATCACTTAGTACACGGCTGTGTACCTTGAAAAATACAATATATAGGCCTTAACTGGCAACTGTACTGTGCGTTCTCTTGCAAAGTAATTTCTCATAACTGTTGTTCATACACACCGTCTGATCACTTAGTACACGGCTGTGTACCTTGAAATATACAATATATAGGCCTTACAATTGCCAACTGTACTGTGCGTTCTCTTGCAAAGTAATTTCTCATAACTGTTGTTCATACACACCGTCTGATCACTTAGTACACGGCTGTGTACCTTGAAAAATACAATATATAGGCCTTATAACTGGCAACTGTACTGTGTGTTCTCTTGCAAAGTAATTTCTCATAACTGTTGTTCATACACACCGTCTGATCACTTAGTACACGGCTGTGTACCTTGAAAAATACAATATATAGGCCTTAACTGGCAACTGTACTGTGCGTTCTCTTGCAAAGTAATTTCTCATAACTGGTGTTCATACACACCGTCTGATCACTTAGTACACGGCTGTGTACCTTGAAAAATACAATATATAGGCCTTATAACTGGCAACTGTACTGTGTGTTCTCTTGCAAAGTAATTTCTCATAACTGTTGTTCATACACACCGTCTGATCACTTAGTACACGGCTGTGTACCTTGAAAAATACAATATATAGGCCTTAACTGGCAACTGTACTGTGCGTTCTCTTGCAAAGTAATTTCTCATAACTGGTGTTCATACACACCGTCTGATCACTTAGTACACGGCTGTGTACCTTGAAAAATACAATATATAGGCCTTATAACTGGCAACTGTACTGTGTGTTCTCTTGCAAAGTAATTTCTCATAACTGTTGTTCATACACACCGTCTGATCACTTAGTACACGGCTGTGTACCTTGAAAAATACAATATATAGGCCTTAACTGGCAACTGTACTGTGCGTTCTCTTGCAAAGTAATTTCTCATAACTGGTGTTCATACACACCGTCTGATCACTTAGTACACGGCTGTGTACCTTGAATAATACAATATATAGGCCTTATAACTGGCAACTGTACTGTGCGTTCTCTTGCAAAGTAATTTCTCATAACTGTTGTTCATACACACCGTCTGATCACTTAGTACACGGCTGTGTACCTTGAAAAATACAATATATAGGCCTTAACTGGCAACTGTACTGTGCGTTCTCTTGCAAAGTAATTTCTCATAACTGTTGTTCATACACACCGTCTGATCACTTAGTACACGGCTGTGTACCTTGAAAAATACAATATATAGGCCTTAACTGGCAACTGTACTGTGCGTTCTCTTGCAAAGTAATTTCTCATAACTGTTGTTCATACACACCGTCTGATCACTTAGTACACGGCTGTGTACCTTGAAATATACAATATATAGGCCTTATAACTGGCAACTGTACTGTGTGTTCTCTTGCAAAGTAATTTCTCATAACTGTTGTTCATACACACCGTCTGATCACTTAGTACACGGCTGTGTACCTTGAAAAATACAATATATAGGCCTTAACTGGCAACTGTACTGTGCGTTCTCTTGCAAAGTAATTTCTCATAACTGGTGTTCATACACACCGTCTGATCACTTAGTACACGGCTGTGTACCTTGAATAATACAATATATAGGCCTTATAACTGGCAACTGTACTGTGCGTTCTCTTGCAAAGTAATTTCTCATAACTGTTGTTCATACACACCGTCTGATCACTTAGTACACGGCTGTGTACCTTGAAAAATACAATATATAGGCCTTAACTGGCAACTGTACTGTGCGTTCTCTTGCAAACTAATTTCACGGCTGTGAAGGCAAAATATTGTAAAAAAAAAAAAAATGCGGCGGGGGGCTAGCGGAATAGGACGTGGACGAGGACGGGGGCGCGGAAATGCTGTTGGGGGCCTTGTTGAAGCCAGTGGGGATACAATGCGTGCTGGTGAGGGTCAGCCAGGATCCCGCTCATCCAGAATCCCTGCCTTTATGGGACAGTTAAGCAGGGGGCGGGTTACACCGCTGTTGAGGCCTGAGCAGGTTGAACAGGTGGTGCAATGGATAGCCGATAGCGCTTCCACACAGTTGTCCACCAGCCAGTCATCCACACAGTCTCACTCTGACCCTCCTTCCTCCACACCTGGCCAACAGAGTCATCCCACCCTTGACCCCTCCCAGGAGCTCTTTTCGGGTCCTTTTTCAGATGTGCCGGAAGAATCCCAGGAGCTAGGAGAGGAATTTGTTTGTAGTGATGCCCAAACCCTTGAGTTTTCGCCATCTCCTGCTGATGTGGACCCTGAACCAGCATCTGTTATCATGAGCGATGATGATGATGAGACGCAGTTGCCATCAAGGGAGGCTGTTGGAATGTCCAGTGGGCAGGAGGAGGAGCAGAGTGAGGAAGAGGAGGTGGTGGATGACGAAATGACCGACCCCACTTGGCCAGGGGTGATGTCCAGCGGGGAAAGCAGTGGAGAGGTGGTGGTCTGCACAGCACCGAAAAAGGCAGCAAGAGGCAGAGGGATGTCCAGAGGCAGAGGGATGTCCACAGGCAGAGGGATGTCCACAGGCAGAGGGATGTCCACAGGCAGAGGGATGTCCAGAGGCAGAGGACAGTCCAGACAAAGTAGTGAGGCCACAGCCAGCACGGCCGAAGCTGTTCCCGGCAGCGGGCAGTCGCGCGAAGCTCCCCCATCGAGGCCTCGTACTTCTGTGGTGTGGAGATTTTTTAATGTTTGTGCGGATGACAAACTGAGCGCGGTTTGCACACTCTGCCACTCAAAACTGAGTAGGGGCTCTGAGAAGAGCAATCTGACCACCTCAGGCATGCGGCGTCACTTGGAAGTCAAGCACTGGGCTGAGTGGGAGAGAGCAAACGCAATACAACCTGCGCAAGGTCTTCCTGCCACTGCCTCTTCCCCTTTATTGTGTGCTGCCACTGCGGTCCAGACCTCCAGCCAGGACACCTCCACATCTGCCTCTGCCTCGGCTACTTTGGGGCCTTCTCCTTCAGCCTCCCCTTCCCCCGCATCTTCGCCTGCACCTTCACACGCCTCGTCCCATCAACTGTCCATCTCGCAGGCGTTCGACCGCAGGCGGAAGTACGCCTCGAGTCACCCCCAAGCCCAAGCCTTAAACTGCCACATCTCCAAACTGCTGGCCCTGGAGATGTTGCCGTTTAGGCTTGTGGAGACGCAGGCCTTCCGCGACCTGATGGCGGCTGCCGCACCTCGCTATTCCGTCCCCAGCCGCCACTACTTTTCCCGGAGTGCCGTCCCCGCCCTGCACCAGCACGTGTCGCGTAACATCAGGCGGGCCCTGAGGTACGCAGTCAGCGCAAAGGTCCACTTGACCACCGACTCGTGGACAAGCGCTTGCGGCCAGGGACGCTACATCTCTTTGACGGCACACTGGGTGAATGTAGTGGAAGCGGGGACGGGGTCGCAAACAGAGACGGCCTACCTACCACCCCCGCCCAAGATTGCCAGCATGGGTTCTGATAAACCCCCCTCCTCCTCCTCCTCCTCCTCCTGTGCCTTAACATCTCCCTCAGCCGCTAGCTGGAAGCGTTGCAGCACTGGCGCGGGGAGACGTCAGCAGGCGGTGCTAAAGCTCATCAGCTTGGGCGACAGGAAGCACAGCGCCCCAGAGGTGAGGGACGCCATATTGCAGCAGACGGAGATGTGGCTGTCGCCGCTGCAGCTAGGACCAGGCATGGTCGTGTGCGATAACGGCCGTAACCTGGTGGCGGCTCTGGAGCTTGCCGAACTCAATCACGTACCATGCCTGGCCCACGTTTTTAATCTGGTAGTCCAAAAATTTCTGAAGACTTACCCCAACCTGGCAGAGCTACTGGTGAAAGTGCGGCGCTTGTGCGCTCACTTTCGTAAGTCAACTGTAGCTGCTGCTAGCTTAAAAAAACTCCAGCAACGCCTCCATTTGCCTGAACATCGGCTGTTGTGCGACCTGCCCACTCGCTGGAATTCCACCTATTCCATGTTGGCCAGGGTGTGTGAGCAGCAGAGAGCATTGATGGAGTACCAGATTATGAATCCACGCGTGCCTCCAACTCAGCTCCCTCAGTTTGCCAACCACGAGTGGCCATGGATGGCAGACATATGCGATGTACTGCGTATCTTTGAGGAGTCCACCAAGAAGGTCAGCAGCGAGGACGCTATAGTGAGCGTAACCATCCCGCTCCTAGGCGTCCTTAAAGAATCGCTCATCGCAATAAGGGAGAACGCATTGCACGCAGAGGAGACGGGGGTAGGAGGAGACGCAACGGAGCTACACAGTCAGACCACACTTTTGTCTGCTTCACGGTGGCAGTTGCAGGAGGAGGAGGATGAGGAGGAGGACGACGTGGAGGTGGCTGTGGAAGAGGAGGAGGATGCTGGCGGCGAGGGTAGCAGTCAGGCTGTGTGCGTCCCATTGGTTCAGCGCGGATGGGGCGGAGAGGAGGCGGAAGAGGAAGAGGAGGAAATGGCAAGTGATCCTTCTGGTGGGGGCAGTGAGGTCATGCCTATTCAGAGTCTGGCACACATGGCTGACTTCATGCTGGGCTGCTTTTCCCGGGACACACGTGTTGTCCGGATAGTGGAGAACAAACTGTACTGGGTCTTCGCACTCCTGGACCCCCGGTATAAAGATAACGTCTCCTCTTTTATTCCGGTAGAGGAGAGGACGAATCGATTGCTGGAATACCAGAGGGAACTCGTGCAGAACATGATGGAGATTTTCCCACCCACCATCGCTGGCGGCAGAGAGGAGAGGGTCTCCCAGAGTCCCACAACATCCATCAGGCCCACAGCCACCAGGGGAACACTCTCCAAGGTGTGGGACACGTTCATGGCACCCCCTCGTGCAACTTCCATCACTGCGGGGCCCGCTATCAGCAGGAGGGACAAGTATCGGCGGATGTTGCGGGAGTACCTGGCAGACCGTAACCCTGTCCTCCCCGATCCCTCGGCGTCCTACACTTACTGGGTCTCCAAGTTGGACACGTGGCTGGAACTGTCCCTGTACGCCTTGGAGGTGCTTGCCTGCCCTGCCGCCAGCGTGCTATCAGAAAGGGTGTTCAGCGCAGCCGGGGGCATTATAACCGATAAGCGCAGCCGCCTGTCAACCGACAGTGCCGACAGGCTGACGCTAATCAAAATGAACAGCAAGTGGATTGACCCGGACTTTGCTTCTCCAACCGTGGAAAGCAGCCAAAAGTGAAGTGCCATCTGTATGAAGTGCCATTTCCTCCTCCACCTCCTCCTCCTCCTCCTCCTTAACCGCCGTAGAATTGCTCCGTAAATAAGAAAAATTTATATGTTTATGGCTCACCTCTTGGGCCTCCACAAAATGTTTAAGAGGTCTCACCTCTTGGGCCTCCTCATAATTTTTAACCGGTCTCACCTCTTGGGCCTCCACATAATTTTTAACCGGTCTCACCTCTTGGGCCTGCACAAAATGTTTAAGAGGTTTCAACCTCTTGGGCCCCCACAAAATGTTTAAGAGGTCTCACCTCTTGGGCCTCCTCATAATTTTTAACAGGTCTCACCTCTTGGGCCTCCACATAATTTTTAAGAGGTCTCACCTCTTGGGCCTCCTCATAATTTTTAACAGGTCTCACCTCTTGGGCCTCCACATAATTTTTAACCGGTCTCACCTCTTGGGCCTCCACAAAATGTTTAAGAGGTGTCACCTCTTGGGCCTCCACATAATTTTTAACAGGTCTCACCTCTTGGGCCTCCACAAAATGTTTAACAGGTCTCACCTCTTGGGCCTCCACAAAATGTTTAAGAGGTCTCACCTCTTGGGCCTCCACAAAATGTTTAACAGGTCTCACCTCTTGGGCCTCCACATAATTTTTAATACGTCTCACCTCTTGGGCCTCCACAAAATGTTTAACAGGTCTCACCTCTTGGGCCTCCACAAAATGTTTAACAGGTCTCACCTCTTGGGCCTCCACAAAATGTTTAACAGGTCTCACCTCTTGGGCCTCCACAAAATTTTTAACAGGTCTCACCTCTTGGGCCTCCACATAATTTTTAACAGGTCTCACCTCTTGGGCCTCCACAAAATGTTTAACAGGTCTCACCTCTTGGGCCTCCACAAAATGTTTAACAGGTCTCACCTCTTGGGCCTCCACATAATTTTTAACAGGTCTCACCTCTTGGGCCTCCACAAAATGTTTAACAGGTCTCACCTCTTGGGCCTCCACAAAATGTTTAACAGGTCTCACCTCTTGGGCCTCCACAAAATGTTTAACAGGTCTCACCTCTTGGGCCTCCACATAATTTTTAACACGTCTCACCTCTTGGGCCTGCACAAAATGTTTAAGAGGTCTCACCTATTGGGCCTCCACATAATTTTTAACACGTCTCACCTCTTGGGCCTGCACAAAATGTTTAAGAGGTCTCACCTATTGGGCCTCCACATAATTTTTAACACGTCTCACCTCTTGGGCCTGCACAAAATGTTTAAGAGGTCTCACCTATTGGGCCTCCACATAATTTTTAACGGGTCTCACCTCTTGGGCCTCCACAAAATGTTTAACAGGTCTCACCTCTTGGGCCTCCACAAAATGTTTAACAGGTCTCACCTCTTGGGCCTCCACAAAATGTTTAACAGGTCTCACCTCTTGGGCCTCCACAAAATGTTTAACAGGTCTCACCTCTTGGGCCTCCACAAAATGTTTAACAGGTCTCACCTCTTGGGCCTCCACAAAATGTTTAACAGGTCTCACCTCTTGGGCCTCCACAAAATGTTTAACAGGTCTCACCTCTTGGGCCTCCACATAATTTTTAACAGGTCTCACCTCTTGGGCCTCCACAAAATGTTTAACAGGTCTCACCTCTTGGGCCTCCACAAAATGTTTAACAGGTCTCACCTCTTGGGCCTCCACAAAATGTTTAACAGGTCTCACCTCTTGGGCCTCCACAAAATGTTTAACAGGTCTCACCTCTTGGGCCTCCACATAATTTTTAACAGGTCTCACCTCTTGGGCCTCCACAAAATGTTTAACAGGTCTCACCTCTTGGGCCTCCACAAAATGTTTAACAGGTCTCACCTCTTGGGCCTCCACAAAATGTTTAACAGGTCTCACCTCTTGGGCCTCCACATAATTTTTAACACGTCTCACCTCTTGGGCCTGCACAAAATGTTTAAGAGGTCTCACCTATTGGGCCTCCACATAATTTTTAACGGGTCTCACCTCTTGGGCCTCCACAAAATGTTTAACAGGTCTCACCTCTTGGGCCTCCACAAAATGTTTAACAGGTCTCACCTCTTGGGCCTCCACAAAATGTTTAACAGGTCTCACCTCTTGGGCCTCCACAAAATGTTTAACAGGTCTCACCTCTTGGGCCTCCACAAAATGTTTAACAGGTCTCACCTCTTGGGTCTCCACATAATTTTTAACAGGTCTCACCTTTTGGGCCTCCACAAAAGGTTTAAGAGGTTAACAGTGGAAAGCAGCCAAAAGTGAAGTGCCATCTGTATGAAGTGCCATTTCCTCCTCCACCTCCGCCTCCTCCTCCTCCTTAACCGCCGTAGAATTGCTCCGTAAATAAGAAAAATGTATATATTTATGGCTCACCTCTTGGGCCTCCACATAATTTTTAACAGGTCTCACCTCTTGGGCCTCCACAAAATGTTTAACAGGTCTCACCTCTTGGGCCTCCACAAAATGTTTAACAGGTCTCACCTCTTGGGCCTCCACAAAATGTTTAAGAGGTCTCACCTCTTGGGCCTCCACATAATGTTTAACAGGTCTCACCTCTTGGGCCTCCACAAAATGTTTAACAGGTCTCACCTCTTGGGCCTCCACAAAATGTTTAACAGGTCTCACCTCTTGGGCCTCCACAAAATGTTTAACAGGTCTCACCTCTTGGGCCTCCACAAAATGTTTAACAGGTCTCACCTCTTGGGCCTCCACAAAATGTTTAACAGGTCTCACCTCTTGGGCCTCCACAAAATGTTTAATAGGTCTCACCTCTTGGGCCTCCACAAAATATTTAACAGGTCTCACCTCTTGGGCCTCCACATAATTTTTAACACGTCTCACCTCTTGGGCCTGCACAAAATGTTTAAGAGGTCTCACCTATTGGGCCTCCACATAATTTTTAACGGGTCTCACCTCTTGGGCCTCCACAAAATGTTTAACAGGTCTCACCTCTTGGGCCTCCACAAAATGTTTAACAGGTCTCACCTCTTGGGCCTCCACATAATTTTTAACACGTCTCTCCTCTTGGGCCTCCACATAATTTTTAATACGTCTCACCTCTTGGGCCTCCACATAATTTTTAAGAGGTCTCACCTCTTGGGCCTACACAAAATGTTTAAGAGGTGTCACCTCTTGGGCCTCCACATAATTTTTAACAGGTCTCACCTCTTGGGCCTCCACATAATTTTTAAGAGGTCTCACCTCTTGGGCCTCCACATAATTTTTAAGAGGTCTCACCTCTTGGGCCTGTACAAAATGTTTAAGAGGTCTCACCTCTTGGGCCTCCACAAAATGTTTAAGCGGTCTCACCTCTTGGGCCTCCACATAATTTTTAAGAGGTCTCACCTCTTGGGCCTCCACATAATTTTTAAGAGGTCTCACCTCTTGGGCCTCCACATAATTTTTAAGAGGTCTCACCTCTTGGGGCTCTACAAAATGTTTAAGAGGTCTCACCTCTTTAGCCTCCACACAATTTTTAAGACGTCTCACCTCTTGGGCCTCCACAAAATTTTCCATGAGCCTCTGGCCAGCCCACGGCCTCTTCCTGCCTTTTGCGGTCCTATGCATCCCTCAACATCCCCACTGCTTTACCTGCTAGACATGACACTGGGCCAGGTCGGGTCACTGACATCTCAAGCGCCAACAATTTGGGCATTTTAAGGCTTCTGCATGTGTTTTTGAGTTGTTTTTACATTTTAAAGAAGACATGTCTGACCACATCTCACACACACACACAATGACAATTAGGGGTGGGGTCTATTTGCTTTCCCCCTTGCCTATGCCATCTGTGGTTGTCATAGGCAACGTGATTTTAAGGGGTGCAGAATTTCATCTTCTTTTTTGTCTAGTTTGGCTTGGGGTCCATGGCAATGTTGAGGAAAGAAGGTTTCCTTGTATGGTCTCACTTTACAGAGAGGTTATATTGTGTTTGGAGTGTATTGTTGAGAGGCTGTGATAGTGGCGTAATAGTGCGACTTGGGCGCGTTATATGCACCCAGACATGCTTCCCCTGCTGTCCCAGTTGCATTCCAGCAGTGTTGGCATCCTTTTCTGAGGTTCCAGGGTGGACTTGGTGACCTCCAAGTGGTCGAATTGAGATTTCCAAGTGGCGAGCATTTTTTCCCCATAGACTTTAATGGGATTCGATATCTGGTCGAATAGTCGAATTTCGCGGTCTATTCGAATCGAATTTCGAAATTTCGAATATTTCACTACTCGCTCATCTCTAATTATAATGTCTGTAAAGCGCTGCGGAATGTGTCAGCTCTATATAAGTAAAATATAAATAATAAATATTCACGTCAATGAGGCTGAGCTGCGCCTAGGCCATGTGATTGATGAAACTGACATCACATGGTCTAGACAAAGCTGCGAGCGCCGACACCTTTTCAGACAGCTGATCAGGGGGGTCCCGGGTGTTGGGCCCCCACTGATTTGATACAGAGGATAGGTCATCAGGTAAAAAAAATCATGGAAAACCACTTTAAGGCATCAAGGAAGTTGCTGAGGAGATGAGATGCGAGTCATAGCAATAGACCAGCCTTAGAAATAGCATGATGCCCGGGTGTTGGACTCCCACTGATTAGATACTGATGACCTAAATCACGGAAAACCCCTTTAAGGCATCGAGGAAGTTGCTGAGAAGATGAGATGTGAGTCAAAGCATTAGACCAGCCTTACAAATAGCATAATGCCCAGATTTTAAGCGCTACTAAACGTGCAGGAGAATACATACTGCATACCTATTATATCCATTGATGTTGCTTATGATTGTACATGACCTATTTCCTCTTCATTCAGCTCAGATTGCCATGATACAGTAGTTTTTTTCAGCTATGTCTCTTCTCTGCAACGTTTGCCGCATATATGGTACATGTTAGATTTCTCTTGTGTCCCAACTGTTTTCACTCTACTGTCTCCCCGATTACTATGTCTGTTCTCCAAAGGGTTCAAATTTTAATAATGCCCCCTATAATGCCACCAGCAATAAAAGTAATGCCCTGTATAGTGCTCCCATTAACAATTATCCCCCCAAATATTGTCTTCAGTGATAATAGCTGTATAATTCCCCAAGTAATAATAATGCAACCCATAGTGCCCCCAGTATTAAAAATGCTTCCTCTTGTGTAGCATGTTCTCCATTTGGCCAAAGAAAGGAAAAAAAAAACAACAAAAACAAAAAAAACTCAACTCACTCTCTTTCTATTGTGCAGGCCACAGGTCTTTTTCGGCATGTGTCTGAGAGGCTTGCATCCTGGCGCATGCAGTAGTGATAATGTCATCTGCTTCAGGCGGCAGTTTTCAACTATATCATTGTCCTAAGGACAGTGATACAGTTTAATTCATCAGAACACCTGTGGCTCACCTCCCAGACCTGCCTGGCTGCTGTATTGGATACATAAGAATCTGACGCTACCAACATGAATTAATGCTGATAGTGTCAAGTCGTTATGTATCCACCCAGAAAATAATTTTATTCTCAAATATGTTATAGTGTTGACCGAAACAGCAGAAGGAGAATGAAGATTTGAGTCACTGCTAGACCCCACAAGATACTGATACATTGAGAACTTTAGATTTGTAGTTAACAAAAAATGTTATGGAGACTCATCTCCCTAGTATAAAGAACCAAATTGTATGCAGAAGTTCCCACTCCCACCTCCTGAATGGAATCATGGGTGCGCAAAACCCTAGCTGGTTATTCCAATATCAAGATGTATGATAGGGGGCCCTCCGCTGTACATGTAAAGATGGCGCCTGCTACAGAGCGGACCAAATGCCATAATCACTAGGTTTCTGCTGTTTCACACATCAGACACCCGGGGTGAATGTTTGCAATCAGTGATCAAGCTGATCACAGACATTTAACCTGACCTGAACAGTTTCCTAACATGGCGATGAAGGGAGCCAATCGTTCTTTGTGATAGGCTCAGTCTCTCTGATGGATCCGAGGCTATCACAGTAGTAGTTCTTATGGAGGTCTGCGGGTCTCAGGGCTCCATAAGTACATAAAGAAGCTCCCATAGACTATAATGGTAATTAACTGTAATCTATAGGATAGGCCATCTAAAAATCACTTGTAGTCCCCTAAGTGTAAAAAATAAAAGAAAAAAAAAGTAAAAAAAAGTAAAAAACAAAACAATTGAATCACCCCCCTTTCCCCATAATAATAAAAATAAACAAATAAACAAAATAAACAAAAATAAAGATAATTTGCACTGCTGCATCCTAAATGACCATACTATTAAAATATGAATGTATTTACCCTGTATGGTGAATGCCATAATGGAAAACAAAAAAACAAAATGGCCGATTCTACATTTTTTGTCACTTGACCTACCCCCAAAAATTAAATAAAAAGTGATGAAAAAGGCATACACACTCCAAAATGGTATCACTGAAAACTACAGATGACCCTGCAAAAAAAATGAGTCCTCACACAACTCCATAGACATAAATATAAAATAGTTAGAATATGGTGATGCAAAGCAAAAATCAGTTTTTCAGTATTAAAACAAAAGAAAAACTATAGAAATGTGATAAAAGGGTAAGTATACTGAAACAGAAATTGAAGGGCACAGGTCAGTTTTACTGCATATGGAACGCATAAAACTGTGGCAGAATTGTGTTTTTTATTTCCAATTTCATCCCATTGGAAACTTTTTTTCAGCTTCCCACTACATTATATGCATTCTTAAATGGTGACATCAGAAAGTGCAACTTATCCCTAAAAAAAAGCCCTCTTATAGCTATGTGAATGGAAAAATAAAAATGTTATGGCTCTGGGAAGGCAAACAGTGAACAATGGAAACACAAAAATGGAAAATCCTAAGGTCTTAAAGGGATTAAACAGGCTGTTTGTTACCACCAGCAGCACATTCGTTTGCACATAGCCAAATATTACACTTGTCACTTTGAGATGCCCAATGTTGACTTGGCATTTAAGAGCTTGAAATAAGTTACATACAGTTCTAGGAGACCCCAAAATGTCATACACAACTTTTCAGGGCAATTGGAGTTTGTTCAACTTGAGTCCAATTTATTCAGATCTCAGACCCAAATAAAATTTCAAAAAAATGTTCATATGTATGTACCACCTGCTGTATTTTACTGTTACCATATATTGTAGTGGGCTCTGTCCAATTGTCTCTAAAAAAAGCAGATAATGAGAGCAGGTGTACTCTCAATACACAGCAGGTAGTGTCATCACACCGAAGTGAACAAAATTGTCCTCCACAAATGTGTAAAACATTACATTTGTGAACTGAATTTCAAGAATTTTGCTCATCCCTATTCAAGACCAAAGCAAAAATGAAGATTCTGGAGAAAGCTTTTTTACATGCCTGCAGCTGAAACCTCCTGTACAGAGGTAAATAATGATAACTGTAATATTCATATGTATCCATTTATATACAGAGTTGTGAAACAAAGACCTCTGAAAATTGCGGTATACAGTATATAAAATACACAATGTTTAAATGAACATTTCAAGTGTGAAACTTTCTTTGGAAATGAATATTCGCTGTTGGTTTTACGTCACTGTTTCTTTGTTCCTGTGTCCATTTTTCATGCATTCTGTGCGATTCCCCAGAACAACCTCTTTATTTTACCAGTATGTCAATTTGTAGTTCTAGCATAGAGTCATCTGCAGATCCCAGAAATTAAACAGTGCCTATGCACTGTGCAATTCAAAGATCACCGGGTCTTGCTGTCACACGGGGTTAGGCATTTTGCTACTGGCAAGCAATTAAGAGGGCAGGCAGACACCAAGCACCTTTACCACCTATTATGAAGCTTTTTTTCCTGCTGCTGTGTCAAGTGAAAGCAAGTTAATTGGGTGAAGCTGTAGAGCATGTTAGGGGCATAGTAAAGGGTTTCTGGCTGACAGCTGAATGTCAGTAGAAGTTAATCAAGTGTGGCTGAGTGACAGAGACCTGTCACAAAGTTCAAGTGGGCTGCGGAATAGTTAGGAAGCCGAGAAACGGGCCCGTCTCACTTTTTCTCCCTCATTGCGTCCAAACACCTTGAAGATTTCACAGTGAACGTTCTCTAACTGTTCCCTTTTTACCATCCAGCATTTAAATGACTGGACAAAAGATGCTAATATTTGGATAAGCAATTGTAAGTCATATTTGTTACACTGGCTTATGTCTGGCGAAACAGAAAAGTGTAGCAAGTCAATGGAAACGTTGACAGCTTTAACCCTGAAATACACCCATCCGTTCACAGACACAGCCTTTTCTTTTATTATAATAGGATTTTTTTTTCAAAAGTTTTAGAAAGAATTATAATGTATGTCTGTTCATTGTTGTTATATTTTATGAAACTATATAATACAGTATCTAGTGGCTAATATATACAGTACTTCCTTTGCTGTATACCTATATTTATACCTACCAATATACTTGTGTAGAGTGTAGCCTTTAAATGGGTTTTATGGGATTTTAATATTGATGACCTATTCTCAAGATAAGTAATCAATATCAGATCAGTGGGGTCCGACACTCGGCACCCCTGCCAATTAGCTGTTTGAAGAGAAGGCCGAGTGCCATGCCAGCACTGCCTTCCCTTCATTGTTTATGTGCTCACCATCGACATTGCAATGGTGAGCAGGTGTAATTACAAGCCGTCCCATTCATTTCTATGGAATGGCTTATTTCTATACACTTGATTAGGAAGGAGCCATCCCATAGAAGTGAAGGGGACGGCTTAGATGTAATTACACCTGCTTGCCACTGTGATGCCGATGGCGAGCAGGTAAACAATGAAGGGAACGCTGCACTTGCACGGAGTGCTGCCTTCTCTTCAAACAGCTTATCGACAGGTGTGCTGGATGTCAGATCCCACTAATCTGATATTGATAACCTATCCTGAGGAGAGGTCATCAATATTAAAATCCCAGAAAACCACTTTAACAATGTGTAGTGTGCAATTCTTAAAGGGTTTCTGTCATCAGGATTTACCATAGTAAACCGAGTGTCATTTGCAATGTGCAAATGACACCTGATGACAGATCTGTATTTTTTATACTGCTCAGTAAAGTAGTTTTTGTGAAAATTCCGTTTTTATAATATGTAAATTACCTCCCCTAGGTGCAGTAGGCGTGAACCCTGCACCTAGTAGTGGCCGTCATTCCTCCTCCGAACCCTCCTCCGTAGCGTTGATTGACAGGGCCAGGCAGCCAGCTCTTTCGGCTCCCGGCCCTGTTCGAGTTCCAAATCCCGCGCCTGCGCATTGCGATCAGCAATGCGGGCGCATTGAGGAAGCCGGGAGCCGGGCGGCCGGCGGCTCAACGCGCATGCGCGGATTGCTGATCGCAGTGCGCAGGCGCGGGATTTGGAACTCGAACAGGGCCGGGAGCCGAAAGAGCTGGCTGCCTGGCCCTGTCAATCAACGCTACGGAGGAGGGTTCGGAGGAGGAATGACGGCCGCTACTAGGTGCAGGGTTCACGCCTACTGCACCTAGGGGAGGTAATTTACATATTATAAAAACGGAATTTTCACAAAAACTACTTTACTGAGCAGTATAAAAAATACAGATCTGTCATCAGGTGTCATTTGCACATTGCAAATGACACTCGGTTTACTATGGTAAATCCTGATGACAGAAACCCTTTAATACATCCTTAATAATTATTGTCAGAAATTGATTCAGATATACAATAGGGTGGTTCAACAGCTAAAACAACAACCTTGCTACACTGAAACAACAGAAATAAATTAATTCCTGGCACCATGGGGTTAAATGTTTTCATCTTTGCACCAACATCATGGGCCGTGTGATGGCACCTCTCCCGGATCGACAGCATTGCCTGAGTACAGTACAATAGACCATGGTTACTGCCTCATAAATCACTATAATACAATGAGTTTGGGTCAGAGGAGCTGCTTTCAGTCTTGGAGATGTGGCTGGCACATGGACCGTGTGTATATGCCCTTAGAAATGAGGACGTGAATTACGTGTAATGGAGAATAACTCTAATTTGTACTAAATTGTTACAAATGGAAGATTATATTAGATTATGGGAATATGAGAAAACTCAGGGTGGAGGGACATACTTTCCAGAAAATGGGAACCTATATATCTTAATGCCAAATGTTTCGAACTATGCAACTAAGTTTTATTTTACACCAGTTTTGATGAATCTCCCTATTTTGTTATCTCTCATGTCCAATGATGAAGTTCACTAAATATATTGATGTCCTCAAATACACCTATAAAATGGTGGGCTCATAGACTGCTGATTACAAACATTTAACCTCTCAGATGCAGTGTTCAGTTGTGACCACGGCATCTGAGAATCTTTTCCCCAGGAGTGCTGCGCTTATTCTACATGGTGATCAGAATGTATTGAATGTCCCATGGGCTGCAATGGTAAGTCATTGCCGTCCATAGGACAATCGATCTAATGATCGCATGTTTTAGTTCCTTAAAAAAAGTTTCGAAAAATATTCTTTTAAAAATTCAAATCCCCCTTTCCCCAAAATATAACTACAACAAAATAAATAAACAATAGACATAAAGATAATGTGCATCGCCGCATCTCAAAATGGCTAAACTATTAAAATATGAATGTATTTATCACATAACACGAATTCCATAATAGAAAAAAATTCTAAATGCCTGATTTGCTGTTTTTGTGGTGTCTCTGTAATTGTACTGAACATCATAAGAGCAAAACCCATAAAGCTATGGTACAATTACATTTTATTTTCAAATTCTAACCCCTTTCAAATTTTTTTTCTCTTCCCAATGAATTGAATGCAATATTTAATAGTCCCATTAGAAAGTACAGCTTCTCCTGCAAAAAAACAATCCCCTATACAGCTATGTGAACGGAAAAAAAAAAGTTATGGCTACAGAAAAGCATGGAGTAAAAAACTAAAACACAAACATGGAAAATCCCAGGGTCTTGAAGTGGAAGGTAAGTGGATTAAAGTACAGCTCATGCACATGGTCTGATACACTTTTTTTGCGAATCGGATGCGGACCCAATAACTTCTGTCTGCATCTGTATGTCCGTTCCATGGCATCCACAAAAATATTGCACATGTCCTATTTTTGTCTGCAATATGGACAAGGAAAGGACTGTTTTATTATGGTCTGGCCGTTCCGTTTCACAAAATGTGGAATGCACACTGTCGGTATCCATGTTTTGCGGATCCTCAATTTGCGGACCACAAAACAGGCAACAGTCCTGTGTGTGAGCCCTTCTAGAAATAATCAGTAGGCACCCTGGAAGGTGGCAGTGCTTGTATTCTGGGTTGCAAGGCTATGCATCCAAGTAGAAGAAATGGAACAGCACTCACTTTTTGATGCAAAACATTTTTTCCTTTTTTGCCATAAACAAAATATAGGTGTTACAGGAGGCAATCTTGGTGCGGTGAGTGGGCCTATGCTTTTTGATCAAAACATATACTAATGCCTTTTGTTTATTATATGACATAGGGGTAGTATACCATTTATTATGCTGAGAAGCGATGTTAAATTATGCTGAGAAGCAATTACTAGATCAAAACATAGTATAAATGTGCGATCCAGATTCATTCTTTATTTTTGATAAAATACAGGTGTTAGCCCAGTGTTCCGTGCCTGCATGGCACCCGCCAGACTCCCTCTTTCCCTCCTGCTGGTGGGTGCCATGCTGACAAGCACGGCAGAAGTTGGCTTAAACTGGTGTATCTGCGCTCCATGCCAGAGCTTACTTCCTGCTTGCGTCCTGTACTGTTTTTTAGGGTGTGTTTCTCCTCCCTTATTAGGCAGGACATAAACGCCCTCTATCTCCCCAGCCTATGGCTGGATTGCAGGAAGTATTTAAAGGTGCTTCCTGCCCCAGGAAGGCACCTGAGCAATCTTGGTCACTAGCTAGTCTAGTTTCTAGTGTGAAGGTGTTTGGAAGTTTCTGCTTTTCTGTCTACCGGACCCTGCTTCTCGATTTAATGGATTTTTCTTGATTGACGCCTGCCTCGGACTCTAGACTTCCTGACTACGTCTTTCCCCTCAGTGCTTGCACTGGTACCTCTGACCCCCTCGTCAGCTGCCATTGACCCGGGGACTGCTCTGGAGTTGTACCTGGTAACTACTCTAAAGGCCCAAGCCTATCCTCATCATCAGAGGCTCTAGTGAAGACCAGGTAGTTACTTAGCCACGCCCCTCCATGGTAGAGCCGGTGGGTCCACACCAGCTTGCATAAGAAAAGTCAGATGTAACATATTTCGGCTAAACAGCCTTTTTCAAACAAACATACCACCATATAAACTATGCTTCATATATTGAGTTTTAGCTAAAGTGAAGTGAAGATTGTTTTACATCAAAAAGTGAGTGCTACATCTCAGGTTTAGACCTTTAACTCCATTGACAATACCACAGCACAAAAAAAAATTTTTTAGACTTGCATCATGCTTTTTATTTTTTTCTAAAAAAAAAACTGCATGAAAACTTGGCACAAAAGCTGACTGAAAAAAAAATGCTGTGTGAAACCACTCTTATGGCTCCTGCAGAACAGAGATGGTAACCTCATAGGTGGTCCAGCAGCCAGTAAACGGTAAATGTTTTTTTTACAGTAAAAATGAATTTATGAAGTTATAACGCAAAGTCTCGTGAGACTTCGCAAAGTAATAACTTCTGCTCATCTGAGCCAATACATTCTAATACTGTACGGAGCTCCCACTCCATACAGTATTAGAACGAAGTTTTATGCGAATCGACTTCGGATGTTTCATCTAAAGTCAATTCACTCATCCATAGATGGCACATATGTGGTTTTTCTCACAGACCCATTTATTTGAGCAACTGATACTTGTGGGAGGGTCAGAGCTCGATTCGGCATGCAGCAATTTTGTCTGCATGGGCCAATGGTACAGTACATGCAGAAAATTGGTCATGTGAAAGGCGTAAAGCACTCAATAGTTTCTGTCAGACCCATAGACATTGACTGGAGCAGCACCATACATTCTGCACTGTCCCTCCATTCAAACTAGTCCTCACTGTGGTAATACATTTTAGAGCACTGTCAGATTTGGGAGCCCTGTTTTTGTGACTAGTGGGCCCCCAGGGATCAGATATTTATAATCTATATTTTGAATAAATGCCAAATGTCAACTGTGGGAGAACCTCTTAAAAGTAAGCCAGTTGCTAGAAATTCTCCTTAAGGCCTCGTTCACACGAACGTTGTTTTTGCGGGCTCCGATCCGCATTTTTCACATGAAAAATGCGGACCCATTCATTTCTATGGGCCCGCAAAAAATGTCCGCAGCAGTGTGCTGTCCGCATCCGTTGCTCCGTTCCGTAGCCCGCAAAAAAAAAATAGAGCATGTCCTATTCTTGTCCGTATTACGGACAAGAATAGTACTGTTCTATTAGGGGCCAGCTGTTCCGTTCCGCAAAATACGGAATGCACGCGGATGCCATCCGTTGTTTTTGCGGATCCGCAATTTGCGGACCGCAAAACACAACGTTCGTGTGAAAGAGGCCTAACAATGGCAAGTAGATTATTAAAAGAAATGTCCACAAAATAGCAAAACATTTTTTGTGGAAGTCATTTTCTGTCAATGAACAAAATCGAACACAGTTGAGTGAATAAGACCTTACAGCATTTTATGCAATTGGGAGAATACCATGTGCAGTAAGCATCTAGTAACCTTAATGTGTTTTTTCACACTTGCTGTCATTAATTGCCTTTAACTTGAGGTTTTTAAGAACAGATCTGGATAGAATGATATTTTTTGTTTTCCAGGAGAACAAGCTGCAGAACATTTTCTGCATTTCATAAAAAGTTTTATAACTGCACAAGGAAATTCCTAGGGAATGAAAGAGCAGTTGGAAGTAGTTGGATGGTAAAAAGGGAATATATAGAGCAGAACTTTTAACCTTACGTGCAGTGTGCTGGCAGCAGCCATGTGGTGTTAAGCCGGGCAACAACATTTTCCAAGGAAACTATTTTATTCTAATTGCTCCAAACACTTTTTCTTAATAATAAAAATGAAAATGGCACACTTTTACCGTTTCATGTCTGGGTCATAGATCAGATGTGTGTGTGTACCCAGCAGAAAGCATCTTGTATTCACACCGCTTTAATTAAAACCATTGCTTGGGTTACCAGGTGTAGAACACCTTGGAGCATGGCACAGAGCCCCTTAAAGTTTGAAGGGTCATTTGGTCTCCTGTTATAAATTTAGGAACATATGCTTCATGCCAAAATGAATTGCTTAAAGCAAAATGTCAGTGTAAAAATCACATCTAGAGTTCTAGAGGATATTGTTCATTTGTTTTTCCAAAGGCTATCTGAGCCCACAACTCCCTTGTGCTGACGGAAGTTCATGTCATGTGGCATTTTGTAATAATCTGCACAGACAGAGTAAGATTTGCCAGGAAACAGGTTCAATGAATTTATACCACTTTAACGTTCGCTCATTCAGTTCAGATTTTGATCGAACATTTGCTAAAACATTTTGAGATTAATACACATAAATGCTAGAATATAGAGTCAGAGTGTTGGTAAGTGGTGACTTCTTCCAAACTCCTAGCTAGGCGTTCCATTTCCAGGGTCAAACATGTAGTTCAAGTCCCTAGCCTGTATCTTAAAAGGAGTCCTTCACCTGTTTTTCACCTATGTAACTAACAGCAGTGCCCCACAGACATACCTGTGTGCACTTTGTGTCTGTATTATGCCCCTTTCACACAAGCGGGAGACTCGCATGTCTCCCGCAACGCATCTACAGGGCTGGACTCGGCACTGACAGGGATCGCATAACATTATATGCGATCCCAGTCAGTGCAGGAGTCCAGCCCTGTAGATGCGTTGCGGGAGACATGCGAGTCTCCCGCTCATGTGAAAGGGGCATTACATGTTCAGAAAAAGCACTTTTATTCTGCTGGAAAACAGCTCCCAAGTGCCCAGTTAAAAGTGAAACTAAAAACAGCTTTCTCTCCCGACTCGATTTCTAACAGTTATATCTTCTCATGTCATGCTTTTCCTGGACATGGAATACAGACACAAAGTGCACACAGGTATGTCTGGGATGTGTCTGCAATCTTCTGTGGGGCACTGCTGTTAGTTATATAGGTGAAAAACAGGTGAAAGACTCCCTTTAATACCTTGTCATGAGTGGCTTCTTCCCACCCAGCATGTTTTACCAGCCCCTACTATCATGTAGTAACCTTTTTGATTCCGAATCACATATTTGCAAAATATGTCAAATAAAGCGTAGTATCTGGCATGTCATGTAGTTATGTAATTATATAGTCATAGTCATGTTTTCTTATCTGGTCATTTGGTGATTTTGACCGTTTCAAGAAACGTGGCTGCTAGAGATGAGTGAATCTATTCGCCGATTCGTAGATTCGCTACGAATCTTTGTTTTTCCTACACCAAAGCGAATCCGAATCTTTTCAGATTCGCTTTGGAAGAATCTTCATAAATCTTTGTACGCTAACGCTACGTACACATCATATAATTTGTACGCTAATGCTGCGCATCTGATAATTTGTACGCTAATGCATACGTATTCAGTTAGGTAGCGTACTTTTACTGTATGTCCATTATTTGTGCGGGCCTAGACAATAATACGCTAAAGCTTCGTACGCACTTTATACCCTCATGCGTACCTATTTGCGGGAATGTTAGCAGAACATTAATATTTTTTAACGCAACTTGGACTGAATTGAATCTTATCCGATCCGAATCTTTTTAAAAATTTGGCGAATATTCGCCGAAGCGAATCTTTGATGATTCGCTCATGTAATGTAATGGCTGTTTTTTTTTTTTTAAAATACCAAACCTGGCTACAGGTTATACATGGTATTACAGCTTTCACCCATTCCCTTCAATATAGCTGAGCTGCAATACCAGAAAGAATTGACAGGTGTGGCTTTTTGTTTTTTTTTTGGAAGAAAGCACCCAAGGGTATGTTCATGGGCAACAGATTTGTTGCAGAAACGTCTAACCCTGGGCCGGCGTCAGCACCCGGCATACCCGGGCCCACTGCTCCTGGGGGGGGGGCCCACTGCGCTGCTATGAGCGATTCCATCAATACAGATGGAAACGCTCATTGCTGGAGCGCAGAGAGCTCACAGGGACGCACCATCTAGTGGCAGGCGGGGGGCGGCAGTGTGCAGGATTACACATTGATTACACAATCGCTCCTCCAACTGCATCCTCCGTTCCATCTGAAAAGTGTCCTTTAGACTCCTGGCTTCTGTAGCAGGCAGCCAATGAGCAGCAGTGCTGATGGTGACGTGTAATCATGCTGCCAGCCCTGCGGTCCCGCCAGGGGCGTCGCTAGGGCTTTTTATCCGGGGGCCCTGGCCCCGAATCAATCTACCACTGCCCCGAACCTCGGGACTGGTGGAGACAGCTGCAGTGCGACCCTATCGTCTAAGGGGGCCCCCTGCTTCAGTCAGGACTCCAGAGTGGGGAATTTCCCATGTTAGGAGTCCCTGATTTGACTCCATATATGGCTATGTCCATATATGGAGTTAGTGTTATGAACGTGAAAGGGGTATTCCGACTATGCTTGGGAACACCCTGTATATTTATAAGTCTAGTTTAGACTCTAATTTTAAAATACTCATGTGGGGATTTGAACTCACAACCTTCTACCTTACAGGCAAGTACCTTAACCACTGGGCTATTGAGCTCAGTGTGAAGTCAATGGTGAAAAACCTCATAGAGGTTTCTCTGATATTGAAAAACCTCCTAAGAGGTTCTCTTGCATTATACAAGAGAACTTCTATGAGGTTTTTCACCATTGACTTAACACTGAGCTCAATAGTCCAGTGGTTAAGGTACTTGCCTGTAATGTAGTAGGTTGTGAGTTCAAATCCCCACAGAAAATTTTGAAAATAAAGGTTAAATAAAGCTTAAGTACACAGCCTGTTATTTTGGGGTGTGTTTATTAATTTTTATTCAATTTTCTTGGGAGATAAAGTGTTCTATTACACCATATAGGTGAACTTTTTTCAATATTTTAAAAGTATGGGTGTTTTTGCATGCCTATAATGCCATTTTGTTCTTTTTTTGTGTGGAGAATGGGGTGATTTTACGTTTTTTTAAATATTTTCAAAACTTTTTTTTTATTTTTTTACTTTTTAAGTCCCCTAAGTGGACCACAACTTACAATCATCAGATGTAAATTGCTCCATTAGTCTGTATTGAAATCATTATATCACAGTTCACTGCTGCCACCTAGTGGCCTGAACTGGGATATACTAACAATGAACCTGGAAGCCTGGTATAGGCTGAGGCTTATTTACAGAACAGGGTGCTTTCACCAATCTTCGCTGGTGGAAAGCGCGCCTGAAGAGAAATCCCGTGGGCTGATCTGAGGTCTGATGGGGGCTGAGTGGGCTGATTTAAGGTTCTGATGGGGGCTGAGTGGGCTGATCTGAGGTCTGATGGGGGCTGAGTGGGCTGATCTGAGGTCTGATGGGGGCTGATTTAAGGTCTGATGGGGGCTGAGTGGGCTGATTTAAGGTCTGATGGGGGCTGAGTGGGCTGATCTGAGGTCTGATGGGGGCTGAGTGGGCTGATTTAAGGTCTGATGGGGGCTGAGTGGGCTGATTTAAGGTCTGATGGGGGCTGAGTGGGCTGATTTGAGGTCTGATGGGGGCTGAGTGGGCTGATCTGAGGTCTGATGGGGGCTGAGTGGGCTGATCTGAGGTCTGATGGGGTCGGAAAAGGTGATCTGAGGTCTGATGAAAAATATTTTTTTCTTATTTTGCTACTCTAAAATCTGTGGTGCGTCTTATAAAGCGAAAAATACAGTAAGTGTGCTGTTAGCGCATTATTACAACATTTTTGTCCCCACTTTTGATTTTGCCCAGAGCCACATTTCGTCTAAAACCGGCCCCGGCTGGGGGAGTGACTGTGGGGGTTTTTATGCCGGAGGGTGTGACTGTGGGGGATTGTATGCCGGGGGGGGGGCGACTGAGGGCCATATTCATTGGGGCTTGGGCCCCGGATCTTTTGAGACCCTAGCAACACCTCTGGGTCCCGCACACAGCAGCCTGAAGACATCATAAGAAGACTCCTCCTCCCAGCCTGTTCCTGGTCAGAGGAGCCCACACTGCAGTAAGAACTGCTGGTCACTGCCCCCTTCCCCTTGGTTAGTAGGTGCCCTGTTAACCCTTACCCTCTTATTTACACAGCTGCTGGTGTAAATGATGCAACTTCCAGCTCTGTAGTCTGGGATGAGGTCGGAGGGGGAGGGTTGTCAGTCCATGCAGTGTTAGATCTGGCCTAGTACAGGGTGCTCAGTACTGTCTTGTGCCCACCCCTATAGCTGTAGGATTGCCTTCCACTGCTTGATGGAGCCCCAGGAATCCTGCATAAAAGTGAGTTACATGTATGTAATAACATGTGTGATCTGTCCTATGTGCCTGTATGTAATAACCTGTGTGATGTGTACCAATGTGCCTGTATGTAATAACCTTGTGTGATGTGTACCATGTGCCTGTATGTAATAACCTGTGTGATATGTACCATGTGCCTGTATGTAATAACCTGTGTGATATGTACCATGTGCCTGTATGTAATAACATGTGTTACCTGTCCTATGGGCCTGTATGTAATAACCTGTGTGATGTGTACCATGTGCCTGTATGTAATAACCTGTGTGATCTGTACCATGGGCCTGTATGTAATAACCTGTGTGATCTGTACCATGGGCCTGTATGTAATAACCTGTGTGATCTGTACCATGGGCCTGTATGTAATAACCTGTGTGATCTGTACCATGGGCCTGTATGTAATAACCTGTGCGATCTGTACCATGGGCCTGTATGTAATAACCTGTGCAATGTGTACTATGTGCCTGTATGTAATAACCTGTGTGATGTGTACTATAGGCCTGTATCTAATAACCTATGTGATGTGTACCATGTGCCTGTATCTAATAACCTATGTGATGTGTACCATGTGCCTGTATCTAATAACCTATGTGATGTGTACCATGTGCCTGTATCTAATAACCTGCGTGATATGTACTATGTGCCTGTATGTTATAAAGTGTGTGATGTGCAGTATGTGCCTCTATGTACTAGTGTGTGTATATACACATTTCTGCATGGTTTTTATATATGCAGAATATATTTATGTAACTGCCATTTTTTGTTAAATGTTCAGGGTAATCGATAAAGTATATTGAAAAAATGCATCTCAGACTGCAGCAGCAAATGGGATTTTTTTTTTTGTTCCCCGGGCACAGTGAGGTGGACATTACTGGGGCAGGGGGGTGGATATTACTGAGGGCATTATAGGGACATTACTGGAGACATTATTATTAGACATTGTGGTGGCATTATGATAATCAGAGGCAGAATATTGTTTGTAAAAAAATTTGCTGTGAGGGCCACTGGGGGGGTCTTTATTCTGAATGGGGGTAACTGGGGGTCATTATACTGAATGGAAGGCCACTGTGGGGTCATTATACTATGTGGGGGGCCCACTGAGATTTATCGCCCAAGGGCCCACATGAACCTGGAGCCAGCCCTGCAGGAACCTATAGTGCTGTTGCCGTTGCCCCGGCACTAGCTGCCGAAAATATAAAGCCCCCTTAAAGGCCCGGCTCCTGTACAGATCAGCCCACCCAGCCACTTAAAAAAAGCATACTTACCTGTCCTGCCGCGCTGCCGCTGCCATCAGGTTCCGCGCTCCACTGTCTTCCCTTCCGGCGCGCACTATGACCTGACGCAGCGTTAGGTCATAGTGCACGCCGGCAGGGAAGACAGTGGAGCACGGAACCTGATGGCAGCGGCAGCGCGGCAGGACAGGTAAGTATGCTTTTTTTAAGTGGCTGGGTGGGCTGATCTGAGGTCTAGGGGGGGGGGAAAGAGACCCTGATCTGAGGTCTGATGGGGCACAAGACGCCGACCTGAGGTCTGATGGGGGGCACGAGACGCCGACCTGAGGTCTGATGGGGGCAACGAGACGCCGACCTGAGGTCTGATGGGGGCCACGAGACGCCGACCTGAGGTCTGATGGGGGGCACGAGACGCCGACCTGAGGTCTGATGGGGGCAAGAGACGCCGACCCCTGTACTGTGACATCACTGTGTTTATTATCTCTGTACTGTGACATCGCTGTGTTTATTATCCCTGTACGGTGACATCACTGTGTTTATTATCTCTGTACTGTGACATCACTGTGTTTATTATCCCTGTACTGTGACATCACTGTGTTTATTATTCCTGTACTGTGACATCACTGTGTTTATTATCCCTGTATGGTGACATCTCTGTTTATTATCCCTGTACGGTGACATCTCTGTGTTTATTATCCCTGTACGGTGACATCTCTGTGTTTATTATCTCTGTACAGTGACATCGCTGTGTGTATTATCCCAGTGCAGGAAGAGGTAAGTGGTCTGTGTTTGTTTTCTATTTTTCAGGGTCGTGAATGCAGAGGACTACGTCGGATTCGGTGGACTACGTCGGACCAGCTTTTTTTTTTTTTTTTTAATAAAATGGTCAAACAGGGGTCTGGGGGAGTGTTTATTTCAATAAAATGTTTTATACTGGTGTGTATGTATTTTTTTTTTACAATACTACAGTTTTAGTAATTAGGGCTATCTACAGACGGCCCTGATTACTAATACTGGGCTTAGTGCTTGCCGGTATGGCAGGCCAGCACTAACCCCAACATCTATTACCTCGGCACCCACCGCCACCAGGGGTGCCAGGAAGAGCCAGGTACCCGCAGGACCGGACCTTCTAAATTGAGGGTCTGGCTCTGGGGCGGCTGCAGGCTGGTACCGATTACCAGCCTAAATGGTACAGCCTGCAGCCGCCCCAGAGCCAGACCCTCAATTTAGAAGGTCCGGTCCTGCGGGTACCTGGCTCTTCCTGGCACCCCTGGTGGCGGTGGGTGCCGAGGTAATAGATATTGGGATTAGTGCTGGCCTGCCATACCAGCAAGCACTAAGCCCAGTATTAGTAATCAGGGCCGTCTGTAGATAGCCCTAATTACTAAAACTGTAGTATTGTAAAAAAAAATACACACACACAAGTATAAAACTTTTTATTGAAATAAGCACTCCCCCCAGACCCCTGTTTGACCATTTTATTAAAAAAAAAAAAAAAAAAAAAAAAAAAAAAGCTGGTCCGACGTAGTCCACCAAATCTGACGTAGTCCTCTGCATTCACGACCCTGAAAAATAGAAAACAAACACACAAACATAGACCACTTACCTCTTCCTGCACTGGGATAATACACACAGCGATGTCACTGTACAGGGATAATAAACACAGTGATGTCACCGTACAGGGATAATAAACACAGTGATGTCACCGTACAGGGATAATAAACACAGTGATGTCACCGTACAGGGATAATAAACACAGTGATGTCACAGTACAGAGATAATAAACACAGTGATGTCACAGTACAGAGATAATAAACACAGTGATGTCACAGTACTGGGATAATACACACAGTGATGTCACAATACTGGGATAATACACACAGTGATGTCACAGTACTGGGATAATACACACAGTGATGTCACAGTACTGGGATAATAAACACAGTGATGTCACAGTACAGGGATAATAAACACAGTGATGTCACAGTACAGGGATAACAAACACAGCGATGTCACTGTACAGGGATAATAAACACAGCGATGTCACTGTACAGGGATAATAAACACAGTGATGTCACAGTCCAGGAATAATAAACACAGTGATGTCACAGTACAGGGATAATAAACACAGATATTTCTTTATGGTGGGCCCCAAGAATTATTTCCTCTGGTGGGCCCTAGGTACTCCAGTCCGACCCTGCTGGGGCTACATAGCATTTTTGGCTGTAACAAGAGTTGCACAATCAACATAATGGAAGTGAATGAGGTTCAATGTGACTTGCTAGTTGGCAAAACTGTGACTTCAAAATTGCAGAAAATCTAGCAGTGTTGGTGGGTTGCAATTCTGGGGTCACATTTCCATGTAAGCACCAATTAGCCCCAGCTGTATTCTGAAAAACCATTTCTGTTTTCAATGTCATTTGATATAAATTAGTATATATAAAACGATCAAAAAGGGTATTAAGTATTTGTCCATGCTAAAGAATATTATTTTTACTGTTGTGGGCTATAATTATAAATGTCAGCATATTTTGGCAATTGTTACATGCTGTGTTCTTTTGTCATGTATAGTATGTGTTTTAGGCTGCATTCACATACTGTATGCATCAATGACTTGACTTTGATCCGAATTGCAAGAAAAATTAGATTTGCCGCAAAGACAAATTTTCTCATGCTTAGTGAGAAATTTTCTCATGCTTGATTACAGTGTGAATCCATCATATGGCGAGACTGGCTCTCCTGTTGTTTTCCTTGTTGTGCTAATATAATAGAGCAGAACATCCAAAATACTATTGTTAATGTGAAATCGGTCTTATTTAATTTATTCAAACATAACAAGTCATTATGTCATTATATAAAATGTATTGTAAAGTATGTTTCAAATTATTGTCTAACAAAACTACAAGAGTGCAATGGAATTGTGTAGAGTAAGTAAAAATGTATTTAAGAAAATGTAAATGTATTCATTTGCCAAGAGAGGTCAACTCTTTAAATTCTAGTCCTTCAAAGCTCAAACCAGTCATCAAGTAAGGTCTGGGTCTTAGGGTCAGACTAGTCCATTAGTTTACCAAAGGAACCTCCACTGGCACGATAATTGCCCCAATAGTCCAGCAGACAATAGCACCATTTGGAGTACATAAACTTAACACTTATAGGTCTATTTCTTATGGATTGATTTACAAATAATGTTTGATTATTGACTTTATTAATAACATGTAACAGTATATTTGACACATTAGAATAATTGCCTCTGGTGTGTCCAAGGGTAATGTGGTAAGTCACTAATGGACTGATTTTCTACGCACACATCATCCATAACTAATAAGACTAAGTATCATACTTTATCTTGCCATACGGTTAAAGAATATTTGCCATTTGACAACACACTCTTAATACTAATATATTGAAAGGCTACCATGAAGCCTGGGCATGCTTTCATCTCAGTTGACATATACTAAGTCATTTATGTCTTAATAAATTAATAATGTATTATTGAATAGTGCTGTGGATGAAGCAATACGTTTCTTACGTGATTTATCATTTTAAAACATTAGTTTAATACCCATGAAAACTTGGCCTGCTCAATGCCTGGTTCTCATGGGCACTACCTTGAACTAGCTGTTGCATTAGATGTTCTTGAAATACCGGCACAACCTGTTTTTTTCTGCTTTTATGAAGCCATAAGGTACCACAGCTTCCATGGAATCAGGAAATCAAAAGCGTCAACTTCAAAGAAAATTGCTGAGTTAGTTGTTAGATGTAACCATTGATTTTTTTTTCTGCAGCACTACAAAAAAAGTGAGGCATACAATTGTGGAATTCCAAGTATTCTCTGGATTTCTGAGTAATTTAACAGAATAGGGAGTTAAGGAAAGGAGTGTAAGTGCTGCTGTTTAAAAGAAAATGACATTATATCATCCTTTACTATATGCATAATAACTATAGAAAAGTATTAAAAATTTAGGTCAGTTTGGTAACTTTTGTGTACTTAGTAAAATGCCTAAACATTTCCAGTTTCATAATCTTAATCATAATTCTTTATTTATTGACACAAAACGCTTACAGTCACATTGGTTTTATCTACAGCCTTAGTATCTGCTGTGAGGCCCAGAGCCTGAGGAGGCCCATTTAGGTGTATCAGGGTGTGACTTGATGTCAATTTTATTTTGACTCTGAGCAGGTAAAAGATGCACCAAATTTAGGAAAAGTCACACAATGTTAAATTTGGTCTGTTAAAATTGTCTAGAAATACTATTCCACTTTTTCTACACCTACTGGAGTGATTTTGTGACTTTTTTTGCAACTTTTTCAAAAATTCACAATAAGGGCTCCTGCACATGGCAAATTGTGGATCCAAAAAATACAGATACTGGCCGTGTGTGTTCCACATTTTGTGCAATGGGACGTGCGGCCCATGGTAGAACTGTCCTAACCTTCTCCATAATATGGACAAGAATAGGACATGTGGGACGGACATACGGATGAGGACAGCACATGGTGTGCTGTCCACATCTTTGGCGGCCGCATTGAAGTGAATGGGTCTGCATCAAACCCATAAAAAATGTGGATTGGATGCGGACAAACAATACATTTC
>ONZH01008071.1:0-24237 GCA_900303285.1 Rhinella marina | reverse complement strand
ACCATGCCATAAGGTCTTGGTAGCCATCTAAAACGTTGGCTCCTAAAAGATTCGTTAGCTGACTGCTCCTAGTGTAGACGTAAATGAAAACTATCGCATGATGTATGGAGAAGCCCATATTACCCTCCAGGACATATGGGAAAAAAGGGAGGATTCTCCACTAGGACCGTCCCTCTATTAACCAAAACTAAGAGCCTATAACATTGGTCGTGCAAAAGATCATAGAACTGGACTTCTCCTATAGCAGTCACCTTTCCCAAACTAATTGTTAGGCACGCTAATTATTCAGTCATATGGAGATATTGAAAGATGACATGATAATAGTAAATTACGTAATAAAAATATATTTATTAATGTAGCAATAATGAATTAAATGAATGTTAAAAAATGAATATTCATAGGTACCTATTTTATTTAAAAAAATTAAAAAAATGAGAAACATTTTTAAAAATATATATACATGTATAAAAATGTATAAAAATGAAGGATTTCATAAAGTCAAGATCAATATATAATAACTAGTGATGATCGAGCACCCCGATGCTCGGGTGCTCTGGCCAAACACTAGGTGGTGCTCGAGTGTTCGGCCAAGCACCCGAGTATAATGGAAGTCAATGGGAGAAGACCGGGCACCCCCTGCTCTACAGAGGGGAGGGTGTCTGGTTCATAGGGAAAGGTCAGAAAATGGTGGAAACACCACAGAAATGGTTAGGGAACAGCATGGGGAGGATGTCTGGATGCATCTTGGACCCCGAAGTCGCTGCTATTAACGATCATGTCCGACTATTACGCCACTTTTACGGAATGACAATAATATCCCCAAAAACCGAAGATAACATCGATTTTAGAGGAAATATTGTTAGGAAACATATATTTACTTGTACGTTAAGCGCAAGTGCTGCCAAAAATTACACGGATGAGGCACTCCCATACAACCGGTATATCACATAAAGGAGGGCCTCATTCACATTGTGGTACAATTGTTCATGACGTGGGACTCCTACACTCATAAAGCCTATGCACAAAGGGAAAGGGCTGCCAAAAATTAAAAGGAACAGACATTCCAATACACCCTTTATTACACATAAAGGAGGGCATCAGACACACCCGTGAAAAATTCGGATTGATGGCCTGCTGCTGACACTCCAAAACAATAGGGGTGACATGTTGCTGCTGCGCAGACCGTCAAAAAAATTAAGAGTGACATGCTGCTGCCGAGCAGACCGTCCCAAAAATTTAAGGGTGACACGCTGAAGCCGAGTAAACCGTCAAAAAAATTTAAGGGTGACACGCTGATGACGAGCTGACCGTCCCAAAAATTTAAGGGTGACACGCTGATGCCGAGCTGACTGTACAAAGCTTGATGTGACATTCTGCTGCAGAGCAGACCGTAAAAAATTTAACCGTGACACGCTGATGCCAAGCTGACCGTACAAAGCTTGATGTGACATTTTGCTGCAGAGCAGACCGTAAAAAAAATTAAGGGTGATATGCTGATGCCGAGCTGACCGTACAAAGCTTGATGTGACATCCTGCTGCAGAGCAGACCATAAAAAAATTTAAGGGTGACACGCTGATGCCGAGCTGACCGTAGAAAGCTTGATGTGACATTCTGCTGCAGAGCAGACCGTAAAAAAATTTAAGGGTGACACACTGATGCCGAGTTGACCGTACAAAGCTTGATGTGACATTTTGCTGCAGAGCAGACCGAAGAAGAAATTATCAGGGGCACGGGTTATGTTTCTGGACACATGCTGGTGTAAGGCAGGGACGGCACACCGGAAAAATAGTGGCGGCTGGGGACTGCGTAACAAGGGACCGCCGCCGCCATCAGGCTGAGAAAAGCCTCGGTGTCCACCAGCCTAAACGGCAACATTTCCAGGGCCAAGCAATTTAGAAAGTTGCGCGTTTAGAGCTAGGGCCTGTGGGTGGGTGGCAGGGTATGTGCGCTTGCTTTCAAATGCCTGGGGTAAAGACATTTGAATGCTGCGCTGGGACATTGAAGTGGACATGCTGGCTGATGGTTCTTGTGACGGTCCAGCTGCAGGGCAGGAGGCATCTGGGCCTGCGTCTTGGACAGCAGGTAACAGAGGAGAAGAGGAGGCAGTGGTGTGACCTGCAGACACAGATCGTGGATCCAGGCGTTCGGCCCACCTTTTAGGGTGCTTTGCTGACATGTGGCGGATCATGCTGATGGTGGTCAGGTTGCTGGTGTTTATGCCCCTGCTCATCTTGGTATGGCACAGGTTGCAAATTACAATCCGTTTATCGTCAGCACTTTCCTCAAAAAAACGCCACACTGCAGAACACCTAACCCTTGGCAAGGGAGATTGCCGCAATTGGCTGCTCCTGGGAACAGTTGCGGGCCTGGTTGGCGTGGCCGGCCTTCTCCCTTTTGCCACCCCACTGCCTCTTCCAGCCTGTTGCGGTGCTGCGGATCCCTCCCCCTCTGTACTGCTGTCCTCGCTCGGCTTGCCACCTTCCAAAGTTGGGTCAGCGATTTCATCATTCACCACCTCCTCTTCCACTTCCTCACTCTGTTCCTCCTCCTGACATGGTGAGCTAACAAGGACCTGATTTAACTGCGTCTCATCCTCATCAACAACCTCTTGAGGCACTACTTGCCCTTGACTTATTGGCAACTCTGTCTCATCATCATCATGCACCTCGTGAGACGCTACTTGTCGTTCCCCATCGTCATCTTCTTCAGTCTGTGTTTGCTCAATAGGTTGAGAATCAGGGCACAATATCTCCTCATTTCCCACTTCAAGCGGCCTTGGCGAGAGGCTCGAGCCAAGGAACGGTGATGAAAAAAGCTCCTTGGAATATCTGAGGGTGGGATTAGTTCTTTGCCCAGACTCTGCATGGTGGGAGGAAGGAGGATCAGGTTGAGGATGCGGTTGCCCAGACTGTGTATGATAGTGTATGATAAGAAAAATTTCACCCAATGTCAAATATTTAGAATGCGCAAACGTTATACAGCAGACGCAAATGAGGAACTGCGGCCTAAATTAACGGTAGAAAAAATAGCAACATATGTCAGCTATATATACAACAGAAAGGCTAGAATGGACACTTTGTGAAAGTACTGGTAGTGTCAGGGCGCACTTGCGTTCTTTTTGCCCCTAAAGAAATAAAAAAAATGCAGCCAGATATAACAATGGACTTTGGAGTCCCTCCTTGCGCAAATGTTATACAGCAAGATGCAAAAGAAGTACTGCAGACTTAACAGCAGAAATAATAGCAAAGGATGTCAGGTATATAGTATACAGAGAGTAATACAGCATGCAGCAGCTGCACTGGTGGCGTTAATGGCAGGCCACCTAGCGCTATTTTTAACACCCCCAAAATAAAATAAAAAGTTTGCCAGCAAGATATAATAGCCCTTAAAAGAGCTTTTGGGTCTTTGAAACAGAAATTCTATCCCTGCCTAGCGTGCTTCTCTCCCTACACTATCTGTCCCTCCCTGCAGCAGCTCTCCCTGCTAGGTCTGAGCCTGTCACATGTCACCGGGTCCTTTATAGCACCCGATGACGGGTTCCCGGCCAGCCAATCACTGTAATACCAGTAGCTAATATGGCTACTGGCATTACAGTGAATGCCAGTACCTTCCCGCACACTAATTGGCTAAGGGGAGGGGACCGAGCGCCACCATGTTTGGCCGAATACTACCGTATATTTGGCCGAACATGTTCGTTCAACACTAGTAATAACCAAAGTTCATCCATAAATTGATCTTGACTTTATGAAATCCTTGACCTTATGAAATCCTGCATTTTTATACATCTTTATACATTTCTATATATTTTAAAAAAATTTTCTCATTTTTTTTATTTTTTTCATTTTTTTTATAAAATAGGTACCTATAAGAATATTGATTTTTAGACATGCATTTGATTCATTATTGCTGCATTAATAAATATTATATTTTTATTACATAATTTACTATTATCATGTCATCTTTCAATGTCTCCATATGATCGAATGATTAGTGTGTCTACCAATTTATTGTTATTAGATTCCTTACTTCATACGGCTGTGGGTGTTGCCCTAGGTTAGAGCACCTTGTCCCATTGAACAGGGAAGGAGAGCCACTGTAAGTTCTATCACAGTATTCACATTATTAGTTGAATACCCCTAGGACTTACTGAACTGACCATACCAGAACTCTCAGAAATCTCAGACAAAGCAATAGACCATGGAACTATACATCCCAGAATACACAGGTAACACAATAGACTGGAACAAGATACAATTGTGGAACTACAGATTCCAGAATACAGAACAAAATACAAAACATCTGGAAGGGAGTGAACCTAGAAACACTATAACCGGCAACCAGAATGGAGTGAGATGTAGGTATATAAAAGCTCAGCAATCATCAACTCCACCTTCATCAACCAGGTAAAGCTAGACAATAACCAGACTCAGCCCATAGCGACTGCACAAAGTCAGAAACAAGGTGAACATGAAGCAGTAGGGAAACCCCTGTTGATTGTGACAGCAGGTGAAAAGAACATTTATCCCCATGAAGGCCCAGGTCACTAGTGCATTATATGGATGGTCTATTGATTTCAAAGGGCGACATGTAATGCTTGCATTCTCATTTGGTTGTCCAAACAACTCAACAACCATTTCCCCAGCAACAATAACTGATTGTTGATTGTCCCTGCCATCATCTTATCATTGGTGGTTGCTCAAATCCGACAGATCCATATATCATTCAGGCCTTGAGGTTTATGATGTTGTATTTATAGCTCTCCAATGAAAAGGACACTTGTGCCCATGTGCCATGACAGCACTTTCTAACATGATATAAAGTTTGTGTATCCTGATGTCACAAAGCCTACTGGAGATGTTGTGGCTAACTAGATTGCTAATGAAGTTGACGTAGTGGTACAGGTTTAAGGGATTGAATGTTCTTCACCTTGAACCCCTGCAAGATGGTATGGACTTAATTGTGAACTCACTACCTAGAAAGTAGTCTCGTTAGAAACGACTGACTCACAATTGCAATTAGCAGTTCCAAGGCAATAGAAAATGATTATAATCGAGCAGAGGTTAGGGCAGGCAAAGTACTTAGACAGCATGGACATAGACAGGATGACCTGGTCAGGAACCAGTTGGGTCAATAATACCAAATCATCCAGACCTCCAGAGTACGGGAACCTAAAGGACATTATCACTCAGGCTCAAAGCATTGGGAGAAGGTCCCTCATACGCCAAGGCAGGAGGTCATTGGAGGAAAGTACAGGCCATTGACCCTCTGGAAGGGTAGAAGCTAATCATACTTGGTTTCCAAAGGAGAGAGGCGTCTCTAGATGAAACTCCAACCATCAAAGGAAGGAGTTGAGGAGGCCATTACATCTGAATTTCAATGTCATGTCAAGCTACTAAAAATGCTAAAGGGTTCACAAACTTTCTGCTTCTACTGTATATTACTTGAGAAAAATGTATCCACTCTACCTTCAAAACAACTTGCCTAAATGCTGAAAAAATAAACCTGAAGTATTTGCAGGTGGTACCGCAGCTCGTATTAAGTACTTTCATTTAGTTGCAGCTCCTCACATTTTTTTCTGCTAATACCCAGGAGTTCTAGTTGGAAGATGATGAAGTGGGATATGTGCTTTACATGTTCCCTTTTTTTTTCTTTGTTAACGACTTTAGAACATGGGAATAAATTTGGTAATAGAAAATCTTTCGTTGCTAGGCAACCATCTATTCATTTAAAATTTTTGCAAACGTTAAAAGTCAGTTGTGTCCTCTCTCTGGCAAAAGGTGGGAAAAAATGACAAAACGGAGGTGTCTGTAAATGACTGCTATAAGCTCTTTAGCACGTATTAAATATACCAATATTATACGGATAGAGAGACGCTCCCTCCGAAGTTACTGTAGATTCCTACAATACAGAATCATCTATCGGCCTGAGAAGATTATTTTCCATCTGCAGAAATTGCTTGACTTTGCAGTTGTATTAAATTCTCCAGATCAAGTTAAGAGACTTTCCTCGGCGTTGGATGAAATAATGATGTTAGGCGTTGCTTCCTGTCACCTTTAAATACAGCACAACTGCGGTGCTTTTAGTACCTAATAGAGATCCTACATTTCTCCAGTAATAAGGCCCCTTATGAAGGTTCTTACGACTGGCGGCAGTGAATTATCCCCACGTACATGAGGCACATAGAGCCGACTCATTCGGACATTTCTATATAGAGACATAGAAAGACTGGAAAAAGTTTTTTATATCCATCCTATGCAGTGTTGATTCAGAGGAAGGCAAAAATATCCCATGTTGCCCATTGTCCCATGTTAACAAGCCTGTGTCAGCCTGTCCTCAGGATAATTGGAGCCCTACTATATTGAGAATAGATGTTTTCTATTCTTAGAAAGCTAATACATATTACTGGTGTCTTTATAAAAATATATTGTGCCTGTGAATAATCTAGCAAAATGCATTAGCTTTCTAAGCATAGAAAACTTCTATTCTCAACATGGTAAGGCTAGAGTAAGTAGTGTATATGATATGTACATTCTAGGACACAGATCTGCCCTCAGCATGCTGATAGCTATCCCTGTCAATCAAGGGGAGGGGAATAGTGCAGAGAACAGGGGTATTACAAAAACAGGGCTCAGTCCTGCCCCCTGGTGCTCTAACATTCTCATTTGCATATGAATAAAACCCAGATATCTCTGCAGATGTTTATCATACAGACCAAAGAAATGTATCGTTTTAATCACTATGATCAATGCAGTATGATATACCGAGGATAGGCCATCAGTATTGGACTCCTAGAAAACCCTGTTAAGGAAGATACATTTCTTCCTTACTACAATTCTGGCAATTAGAATAACTCTCTGGATCACCCTCCCATCTCCAGAAATTTAGTATCCATAACCTGCAATATTTTTACATGCAGATATTCCAGACCTTTCTAGAACTTGTACAATTTGTTTAACAAATCAGCCATCACAATCTTCTCAGACAGAAAGTGCCATAGTCTTACTGCCCTTACAGTAAAGAATCCCCTCTATGTTGGTGGTGAGCCCTTCTTTCCTCTAGACATACAGGATGTCTTCTTTGTCATGGTTATTGACTAGCTTAATCTGTGAGCAGTTTTGTACCTATGACACTGGCTGATCTGTTACAGTGCCTTGCGAAAGTATTCGGCCCCCTGGAACTTTTCAACCTTTTGCCACATTTCAGGCTTCAAACAAAAAGATATAACGTTTTACATTTTTGGTGAAGAATCAACAAGTGGGTCACAATTGTGAAGTGGAACGAAATTTATTGGATCATTTAAACTTTTTTTGTAATAATAAAACTGAAAAGTGGGGCGTGCAAAATTATTTGGCCCCCTTGCATTAATACTTTGTTGCGCCACCTTTTGCTGCGATTACAGCTGCGGTCTCTTGGGGGATGTCTCTATCGGTTTTGCACATCTAGAGACTGAAATTCTTGCCCATTCTTCCTTGCAAAACAGCTGGAGCTCTTTGAGGTTGGATGGAGACGTTTGTGAACAGCAGTTTTCAGCTCTTTCCATTCTAAGACCTGGATACCTTTATTTTTGAACCATTCCATTGTAGATTTTGCTTTATGTTTGGGATCATTGTCTTGTTGGAAGATAAATCTCCGTCCTAGTCTCAGGTCTTTTGCAGACTCCAACAGGTTTTCATCCAGAATGGTCCTGTATTTGGCTCCATCCATCTTCCCATCAATTTTAACCATCTTCCCTGTCCCCGCTGATGAAAAGCAGGCCCAAACCATGATGCTGCCACCACCATGTTTGACCTGTGATGACAGCTTCTCTCTCTGCTCTGCTTATGTTTAGTACACAAGTCTGAGATAGCAGATATGTGTCTGTACACAAGACGTCACTGTGCTGGCCACGCCCCCGTGCACTGCCGTCTGCTCTGTCCCTGGATTCTTCAGGAAACTTTAAGCCCTTCAGTGATTTCCTGAGTAGCTGCAGGCAGTGAAAAGACACAGGATCCTCATCCTGCAGGCACAGGGCTGACAGACTGGAGGAGTTCTGCAGCACATTGCACAAGAACAGGTAGGGGGAAGATCCCGCGTGTATCAGCAGTGTCATTGTACAGCTGGGACTTGTAGTCCTACACATACAACACGCTGCTGAGTCTCCCAGCAGTCAGACGTCACTCAGGGCAGCACTTATATTCATTCCCTTTGCAGAGCAGGGGGAGGGGCACAAATATTCATGAGGAAAACCTCCTCAAGATTTTTGTTGCAGGTAAACAAAGGGGCAGAAGAGAATCAGGGAAATGAGGAAATAGAATTTGTTTTGTCTGGAACTTGCTTAGCTTAGTTATATTTGCTGAGCATCAGATTTACAGTGCTATATATATTTTTTTTCATAACTTGGACAACCCCTTTAATTTATAATTTAATGCCACAGATTGAGGGGCTTTCTGAATAAACAACTAAACTGAAACATTTGTTTTTTTTTTGTAAAATTACACTTTTAGTAATTTTTGAAAGCTCCCTGAACGTTGTGTTGATGCAGAGCCTGGGTCAGCCCATGATGGACAGCTATAGCAATGAAACTAATGTGTTCTTCAAAAGTGATTGATAACATGGTATGAAAACACAAGCGCACGTCAAGCGCTGTATCGGAATTGTTTTTTTGCTCTCATTCCTTTTATTTGCTATTACGTCTTTTTCTTAATATGTTGTTTCCCAAGTTTTTTTTTCTTTTGTTGTTGTAGGCCAAAAAAATACATGGTTCAAAACACTGGGCCTCATTTATCACAGCTGTCGAACAGAAACGCTGGATCAGCTGTCATACGTTAGGGTGTGTTCACATTCTGTTTTCTGGTGAATACACACAATAATAATATTGTATTCATAGGGCCCCATTGTTCTAGCTTTTTTTTTTTTAATCAGGCATAATGCTGCACACTATGCTATTGAATGCAAAGGCATCCAGAAAAAAAAAATAGTTTTTTCATGAGGGTCCGATGTAATGGAGAGATGTATTCGAGGGATATGTATGGAAATAGTCATTCATGAGATATGCTTTCGAAGGAAGACTCTGACATGGTGTGAACAGAACCTTACAGGGGTTTACATAATGATGACTTATCCTCAATATAGGTAATTGAAGGTGGTTCTCCGGCCCCTACTTCAAAATTGGCCCTTAAAAGTAATCTGTGGAAGGAAGATTATTACATTAATATTTACCCTCCCCAGCGCAGGTGTCTCCATGATCCTCCTCACAGTCACGTGACCAATCTTGCAGAGCTTCCAGGTCTTCTGGTCCCTTGCCACCTTCTTCTTTTCCACTCTGAAGCAGGTGACAGCACATCATCACTGATGTCACCGCCCTCTTGCGAGCAGGGGCGGATTGACCATAGACCTTACAGGGAAATTTCCCGGTGGGCCGATGACCATGGGGGCCACCTGAGCCCTCCTCATAGCCCCCCAGTGGAAGTTTTTGGGGATGTATTCTGTGCTGCTGACTGTATTTTGTGATGGACTGTGAGCAGGAGATATAGGTTCTGTGTCCAGCAAATAGTGCTGGAGTCAGTAACCAGGCCAGTTGTAGAAAATAGACAAGTCTCTCTTGAATAAAGTGCAGAATGGGAGTTGTGGTACATCCAGCTGTATCAAAACACAATTCCAAAAAATTCACAGTGCAAATATTCATTAATAACAATGTATGGATATGAGCACTGGTGGGGGTTGTAGTACTCCTTCTCTCTCTCTATCCTTCTACAGTTTCTCTTTGCAGAATCTAACGCTGGCAGTAAAGCTCTTGCAAACTTTTCTGTAATTCTCGTCTGTGAGGTACCGATTCAGATACAGCTTGCCAGACCGTGTCCAAGTGTTAGAGGTGTATTAGCAATGTCCCTCTCACTGCGGTAAAGTCTCTATCAAGATTCACCAGCAAATATCTCACTGACTGACTCCAATGCTTGGCCATTGAGATTTTGGACCTTCCAGCCCTTTCTTTCTATCTCTGGAGTACTGTAGAGTACACATGGCTTTCTTGATGCAAATATTTCACAGATGGTGTTTCTCTGGGATTAAGTCCTAGTTTTCTCCAAGGTGAGTGCTCCTGTTTTTTCCTCAGCTAACACTAGACTCACACTAAACTTGGAGTGGACCGAGGTTCATCTCCTAGCCTCCTACAAGAGCATTATTAACCCTGACTTCTCCATATAAAACTATTCATGTAGAATACAACATCAAAACATTACATTAAAAAACAATAAACAGTTTTGGAAGTACTGTATTCATGGGTATTGTAATGACTAGCAGAGCTTCACATTGACAACATGCCAAGTGCTAAGCTCCTTGACCTTTTTAATCTTTCCTGCCCATATACCTTATGTCCTATATTGTGAAAAACCTAATAAGACGGGATCCATTGTGTGGAACATCTGGGAGGTATGAGTCTGCCCTGCCCTAGTCTGTACCAGTGACTGCATACAATCTTCAAGACCACTATATTAATTTTAGATGAAATTATTCATTTTCATATTCTCCGGCACAGAGATACAGCAATTCAAAAGAGAAAGAAGATTATGAAGAGTTCTCTTATTTTCCAGACTTTGCCGCTAAGTGAATCATTTATAAGTGCCCCGGCTGTATGGAGGATGTGAGCAGAGAATGGAAATGTCCTTCACACTCTTGGATCAGTTTTCATTGAGTTAATGAATGACTTTGGTTTATCTTCTTTTTTACGGCCTCATTTCTTTGTTACTGACTTGACTTATCACTAATAAGCGCGCAGCAGAACTGTGAGCAGTGTATCAGGACCGGTGTCCGGCAGGCTGCAGAACATTGAGTCCGTGATTCTAATGAGGGATTGTTCTACTCTGTGCAATCTGCATGTTCTCCAGCAGATATTGTTCAACCGCAACCTGGCGAAAAGCGTGGAGAGAAGTATGGGAGTGGTAGTGGTGTTGGTGGTAGAAGCTGTCACCAGGGGCGTAGCTGAAGGCTCATGGGCCCGGGTGCAAAAGTTCAGCTTGGGCCCCCCTTCCCTCAGTGCTTTATGGCCAGGGGCAGGGAAGCACATAGGCAAAAATTGAAACGGCACCCCCAATGCCAAATATTTGACCTAACCCCTTCCCTCCAGCCAGAGGTGTAACTTGACCAGCATGCACTTTCTATAATACCAGTGTCTTCTCATGTGGCACAAGGGTCTTTGGGCCCCCTCAGGCTCCTGGGCCCGGTAGCAACTGCTACCTCTGCACCCCATATAGCTATGCCCCTGGCTGTCACTGTACACATGATGGCTGGGTCTTCCTCTTTCACTTCCAGGTTTGGCACACTGATAAGGGGTTCTGCAGGATGATAGGAGTAGTAGTGGTTTTTGCACAGGGCTAAACCCTAGCTGGAGTCCCCTGGTCGATGGAAAGTAGGGCTCCCTTGATGGTGAGGTGTGGAATGATAGGAGACTAGAGTGGGAGTTGAACAAGGTTAAAGGGGTTATCCAAGACTAAACTTTTTTAACAGACCTGTTCAGAGTGGCTGAACCTGCGGTGGGGCTCATACTTACCTGGTGCCCACAGCTGGATTCTGGTTACATCGTTCCATGGCCACCGTGGCAGGTCTTGGGTCTCTGGGCATCAACATACTTTTGACAAGCATCATGTGACTGCTGCAGCCAATCACTGGCACATTTTTGACCTTTCAACATACCACATAGTTGACAGGTCACTGCTGTGGCCAGCGATTGGCTGCAGCAGTCACATGACAGGATGTTAATTCCCAGAGACCTAGGACCTGACAAGGATGCCGTGGAACACTGCAGCCAGGATCCAGCAGCGGATGTTAACTGATGGGGACTGGAAGTGCAGTACAGGCAGCACTCCACAGGACTTCAGAGAGATGATAAGTGATTTAGAGCCCATGCACACGTCCATATGTAAAAAATACGGATGACATCTGTATGCATTCAGCATTTTGTGGAACGGAACAGCTGGCCCCTAATAGAACAGTCCTATCCTTGTCTGTAATGTGGTCAATAATAGGACATGTTCTATTTTTTTGCGGAACGGAAATATGGATGTACAGAAATGGAATGCACTTGGAGTGACTTCCGTTTCTTTTGCGGACCCATTGAAATGAATAGTTCCACATATGGTCCACAAAAAAAAAAAAAAATGGAATGGACACAGAAAGAAAATACGTTCGTGTGCATGAACCAATATTGCAGAAACCCGCGACTTTTCGGCTGTGAAGCCTTTCACAGCTTCACAGCTGAAACTTTGTATCTGGTTTCTGCAATAAGTGACATGTCATCTCTTTGAAATCCTTCTGAGTGCTGCCTGAATTCTTTACTTTTGACTTCATATTTGGGGTGACTCGGACCAAACCCCATTGTGACATGCAGCCACACTTCTAGCCTTCTACGTTTTTTTTTTCCGCTTGGAGTGTTGTTCCTCTTGTTCTTAGATTGGAAGTGCCGTGCAGACAGACCGGGAGCCAAAACTGAGCGGTGAGGAGCAGGCAAGTATGATTCTCTATACAGGTCCCAGTGGCTGGGGGTGGGATTTAAAAACAAAATCCCTTTAATTACATTGAGATGCTGTGTTAATGAGGATTCCTGTACAAATACAGTATGCTTTGAGAAGGCTTAAAGGGATTATGCCATAATTGATGTAAAAAATGAAAACTAGGCATCATATAGGACATGACATCCTCTTTCTAAAAAAGCTAGAACCAACCCTTTACCTCACACGGATCCAGAGATCTCCTCATTCACTGCTCCAATCTCTCTACTAGATTCTCTTCAGGCTGGCAGCTCAGGTGATGTGTCCTTTCTCATGGGGTTTGTCCTTCCTGCGGCATCTCTCTCCCTATCACAGCTGAGGGGATCTGTCCTTTCTGAATCTACTCTCTCCCTGTAGCTGCCATAGCTTCTAACAGTAGATATGGCTGGTAGCACTTGAAGGAAGGAACTGAGCATGTGCGACCATGTCAGTAGACAGTCATGCACATTACTATGCAGGTTAAAGGGGTTGTCTCACTTCAGCAAGTGGTATTTATCATGTAGAGAAAGTTAATAGAAGGCACTTACTAATTTATTTTTATTATCCATTTTGCTTCCTTTGCTAGCTGGATTCATTTTTCAATCACTTCATACACTGCTTGTTTCCATGGTTACAGACCACCCTGCAATCCTTCACATGCACACTATAGGAAAAAGCGTAAGCCTCTCTATTGACCGGGACCATAGGAGCTCACATAGGCTGGTGCTTTTTCCTATAGTGTGCAAGCACGACCACCACTGATGGATTGCAGGGTGGTCTGTAACCATGGAAACGAGTAGTGTATAATGTGATGGAACAATGAATCCAGCCAGCAAAGGAAGCAATATGGATAATAGCAATACATTAGTAAGTGTCTTGTATTAACTTTCTCTACATGATAAATGCCACTTGCTGAAGTGAGAGAACCCCTTTAAATACTAGAGGGCTCCATGATAATGAAATAATGAGAATATCTCACAACTCTATTAGCAAAAGAATGTAAGTTTTAAGTAACTAGTTTTTCATGCTAAATTATATTAAAATGACATTTAATGGTGGCACAACCCCTTTAACATCCAAAATACGAAGCCTCTAGGAAATACACCAAGAAAATACAATTTCCAACCCTCTCCATGAAGCATTGCACTTGGTAATACAGTGATATACAGCAGTATTTGACTCACAGCGGTGTCGGAGCTACGAGACTGACCAGGAAAATACTGGATGTTAATAATGTATGTGCAGAGTAAACCTCAGGCCATGAGTTATATCCACAAGCTAACAGTGCCTTCTTCCCAGGTGCTTCTGTTTTATTCAAGCAAAAAAAAAAAAAAAATCACAATAAATGGGGAATAAACAGAACAATTACATGGTGAAATCTTTTTAATTTTTTTTAGCTACAGATCCACCAGTTCTTAGGTTCCTCTTTCGTCATCCAAGGTGGTCGCACTGCATCTCAGTAGTGTTGAGCGAAGCAAAGAATTCAAAGCAGAATTTGATCCGAAGTTTAGGAATACTTCCATTCACAACAAAAATCTGGATTTCCTTGAGCTTTGTAGTAACTAATCAGATTTTTCTAAAATGGCGGCTAGACATGTTAAAGTGATGAGGGTAAGAAGCCCATGAACGTGAGACCACTCATAATGTTGTGTAGTCCCCTATGATGTCACAGCCCTATAAAAGCCTCATCCCGCACAGTTTCCACCATTGTCCTGTGAATTGAGCATAGGGAGAGACATGGCAAGTGATCATGCACTAGGGACAGTGTTGCTGAAAACGATTAATAGAAAAATATTGGAGATGGAGAGTACAGGGAGACTGCAAGGAGAGTGCAGAGAGACTGCAGGGAGAGTACAGGGAGAGTGCAGGGAGAATTATGCTGTGTCAGTTTGATATATTTATTTCTATTTTTACTTAATCCTACGTCTGCCGAAAATGCAATTCAATACCAATAAGATGGAAGCTTTTATTATTTCACTGCTAGTGTGCCGACCAATACCATCCAGTCTGCACCCCCTCATGTTTTTATGGCTTTACTTCTTCCAAATCATCCATCTCCATGTCCTAGAAAAGTCAGTAAGATGCAGAGAGAGGAGGAGCTGGATTTTCCTGATGATATATTCTCATCGATATTAGATGATGCGGAAAAGGAGGAAAAGCAGGTGGCAGAAAAAGCTCTCCCACCTGTAGGGCAGGAGAGCGATGGGGTTGGAAAATTGGGTATGTCAGAGCTGATCAATATTTTGTGTTTACTGTCAAATAATCTGCAGGAGATTGCAAAAATTTCCATATTGTGCCCCCAACCTAACCAGCTAAACCCCATACCAGTAACAGCCCCTGTTTAAAAGTGCATTAAAATGTGCCCAGGACTTCTAAGCAGAGTATAAATATCGCTGGTTCCTACACCGCCCTGAACATTGTAGGTTTAGGTTAGGCCCAGGAGAGGCAGTTCTGTTAATGTTAGTTACCCATCTGCAGAAGCCACCTTGATGCTGGTAGATGGGCCCGACACACGTTTGATCAAAAATGTGCGCAAAGTGCTTCCATTTTTCATGTATAGTAGGTATAATACCACTTTAATCCAGAATAATCCCTAATCCCTGGTTCTATTATTTGAATCTGTAATGGCGTGCTATGATATGTTTTTTTTTGTTTGCATGCTAGTTATATGGATGTGCAAGTCTAAATTTTCTTGTGGTCATGTGAACAGGTACAGTTACATAGTTGCCAATAGTGCCTACCTTGTGTCATTTGTGCTCCTAATGTCTCCTTATATGTGCCTTCTCAAGCACCCCGGCCTGGACCGACCGCAACATCTGCCACCCCCATAGCTATGTTCATATTGATATGCTCTCACTTTAGGTCCTATGGACATCATAGAGGAGGGTCCAACAATTAGGATCACCCTGTACAAGCCAGAACTCCAAAGAAAGTGTCTCCTATTCTGGTAGATTCAGCACAATGTTCAGAACACTGATTGTTAAAGGATATTAGAAATTATGGGAATGAAATGGCTGTTCTTTTCCAAAAACAGCGCCACATTTGTCCACAGGTTGTGTGTGGTGTCACAACTCCTCATCCATAAGCTGAGCTACAACACCAGTCCGAACCTGTGGACAGATGTGGCATTGTTTTTGGAACACTAAGCAAGATGATGAAAAAGCCACAAATATTGGTCTGAGGCACAGGAGAGGCTGCAGACCGTGCTTTGGGCAGCAGCATGCCTGTCACAGGCAATGTGCAAATTCTAGTCCACTGTGAGGAGCAGGGATGATTGGTTGGCAGTAACTCTACATCATGTACAGGTATGACAACGACAGAATATTAAGGGCTTCCCAAATTTACAGTTCTCATCCAATTCTTGTTGACTTGACGCGGTGATTATAGCTGAAAATGAAATGGAAAGCTAATTATTTTGTTTTTACCAATTGTCCAAGAAATTTTAACAGGGCTTAAATTATTAATGGTACAACCAGCTGCACTAAATAATACAAAAATATTCACAATCCATCTCAGTTTCGCATCTGTCATGGGACAGAGGTAACAGACAATTCTGCGGCCGTTGTTGATTGAGGTGGGCCATCCAATAATCTCAAATTTACGAGTAACATAGTAACATAGTTTATAAGGCCGAAAAAAGCCCTCTGTCCATGCAGTTCGGCCTGTTATCCTACAAGTTGATCCAGAGGAAGGCAAAAAAACCCCTGTGAGGTAGAAGCCAATTTTCTCCACTTTAGGGGAAAAAATTCCTTCCCGACTCCAATCAGGCATCAGAATTACTCCCTGGATCAAAGACCCCTCTCTAGTAACTCTAACCTGTAATATTATTACCCTCCAGAAATACATCCAGGCCCTTCTTGAACTCTTTTAGTGAACTTACCATCACCACCTCCTCAGGCAGAGAGTTCCATAGTCTCACTGCTCTTACCGTAAAGAATCCTCTTCTATGTTTATGTACAAACCTTCTTTCCTCCAGACGCAGAGGATGTCCCCTCGTCACAGTCACAGTCCTGGGAATAAATAGATGATGGGAGAGATCTCTGTACTGACCCCTGATATATTTATACATAGTTATTAGATCTCCCCTCAGTCGTCTTTTTTCTAAAGCGAATAACCCTAATTTTGATAATCTTTCTGGGTACTGTAGTCCACCCATTCCAGTTATTACTTTAGTTGCCCTCCTTTGAACCCTCTCCAGCTCTGCTATGTCTGCCTTGTTCACAGGAGCCCAGAACTGTACACAGTACTCCATGTGTGGTCTGACTAGTGATTTGTAAAGTGGCAGGACTATGTTCTCATCACGACCATCTATGCCTCTTTTGATGCAACCCATTATCTTATTGCAGCAGCTGTCTGACACTGGCTTCTACAGCTTAGTTTGCTGTTCACTAAAATTCCTAGGTCCTTTTCCATGTCAGAGTTACCCAGTGTTTTACAATTTAGTATGTACTGGTGACTTGCATTATTACTTGCATTATTCCCCTTTAACATCCAAAATACGAAGCCTCTAGGAAATACACCAAGAAAATACAATTTCCAACCCTCTCCATGAAGCATTGCACTTGGTAATACAGTGATATACAGCAGTATTTGACTCACAGCGGTGTCGGAGCTACGAGACTGACCAGGAAAATACTGGATGTTAATAATGTATGTGCAGAGTAAACCTCAGGCCATGAGTTATATCCACAAGCTAACAGTGCCTTCCTCCCAGGTGCTTCTGTTTTATTCAAGCAAAAAAAAAATCACAATAAATGGGGAATAAACAGTGTTAAACCTCATCTGCCACTTCTCTGCCCCAAGCCTCCAATCGATCCAGATCCTGTTGGAGATACAACAGCTTACAGCTCAGTCTATTGCTATAGTGACTTCTGCTGCATTGACTGCAGTTTATTGTTGTGACGCTAGATGTCACTGTTACTAATGCTTACCTGTAGTCTCTCTCTGTGCATTTCTATGATGTGTTGTATTTCCTGTACATTAAGGTGAACTCACTGATTTTCCTTTTCCTGTCTGTGCTATCTACCATGTAAGGTGACCTTCATTTATTGCATGCATGTTCCAATAAACCCAGTTCCTGTTACTCCACAATGTCTGATCTAAACTGACTCTGCTGCACCCAGCAACCATACTCTGCAACAGATCCATCTGTAGCAGTGTACTGTGCTCTACTGTTTTAATTACTTTACACAGTTTAGTGTCATCTGCAAAAATTGATATTTTACTGTGCAAGCCTTCTGCAAGTTTATTAATAAATATATTGAAGAGAAAAGGGACCAGTACTGACCCCTGTGGTACCCCACTAGTGACAGTAACCCAATCTTAATGTGTACCATTAATAACCACCCTACATCATCTTCCAGAAGATCTGTGTATGATCCTAGCGAAAAGCCATCATTTATAAACCCATATAGGCCCTAAACCCGATATTCCACCCTTACCATAGCAGTAATGTTACTATTTCTTACCCCGGTCCTCACTTAGTACCTGTTGTACGGCGTTTGTGCGTTGGCTATTTTGCTCATTATAAATTAAATCATTGTATACAATCTATCATGTATTACAAGAAGTGAAGCCCAGGAGTTATTTGTCAATGTCTCCCAGAGCAAAGCTGGGCCTGGTGCTCCGCCAGATGAATCAAATAAACTGTTATTCAAGCTGAATTACTTTGATAGATCTCCTGCACTTTTTGCTGCTGTTTGGGTGATGTATGAACTTGCCAGGGCCGCAGTGGCTATAGGTGATTCTGTTTGTTGGTGGCAGTCAGTAAATCTGTCCGTTTTGCCTTCATGCTGCTGACTGCTGCTGGGATATTGACGTCTAAAAACATGATGTTCTTTATTTGCAGATATTAAACGGCAAAATTCGACCGGGATACATGTCATGTAATTCCATTCAATCCATTAAAGGAATTCTAATAGCTACAGTGGAAAATTGATCATTCTACAATGTACTCCCCCCCCCCAGCCTGTAGCATCAGCAACTGAGATAAAGATACAGTAACCTCTTAATAACTAGAGCGCTTCTGTTCTCAAGTCCCAACAACTGGTGAAATGTTGAAATTGTACAATTTCCTCATTTGTATATATTTTTCTTTTTTAATATTGGTAAGTCACACTATGAGATTGTATTAAAAACATAGATCCCTTTCTGTCATGGCCCTTCTGATAAATGACGTGTAGAGCTTTGGATGGGTTTGAGATGCAGTCTTTTTTTTGTTTGTTTTATTATTCTTTGATTTTAATTTTTACTGCTATATGATTTTTCCAAAGTGTCTCCCCCAGTTATTTCTTAAAGGGGTTATCCAAGACCTAAAATACCCCACCCCCCATATGCCCGGGCCCCTCACACAAGTTGTACTTACCTCGCTCCCCGACACACCCGCGTCGCTTCTGATGCTGGTAAGGCCGCCACCGCAGCATCAACCCATCGAGAGGATGAGGAGTGGCGGGTGACGCTAGGGTGGCTCGTTCCCATTGTGGCCTGCTATTGGCTGACTCCCCACCAACCAATTCACTGGAAGTTTTCACCTGTGTGATGGGGAGATGCAGCGATAGACGTGCTGGCATCAGAAGCAACCTGGGTATCGGAGAACGAGGTGAGCACAACCTCTGTGACGGGCCCGGGCATATGGAGAGGCATTATAGTCTTGGATATGGGTTTACTGGGACAGTCCTCTGGTATTCATAAGCCTCTATATAGGAATCTGGACTTGGCTGCAGGGGTAGCACCAGGCCGCTAGCTCCTGGTGTACTCTCTATATGATTGATGGCTGATCAGTGGGGACACAGATGGAGGGTACTGGCAAATTCTTAGTCAGGGAAAGGCCAATATGGATTTGGGGGTGCCATCTCTCTTTGGGGAGAGAGCATCTTAATCAGCATGAGGAGACTGATAGGCCATACATGCTCCTCTGGAATTCTGGGAAGAAATGGATGCAAATGAGCTCTTAACAAGCTCTGCCTCTGATGCCACCAGATGTAAGGCAGCTATTCTGTAAGTCAATGTTCGACCCTTTAACTAGGCCTTGAGATATGACTCAGATATTAAATAAGCCAGCATCTCATCTGCAAACAGCTGTTTCAGGGTGATTGTCCCTCATCAGTGTCTCCTCATACTGATTAAGGTTCTCTCTCCCCAAGGAGAGATAGTACCCCCCACATCCGACTTAGGCATCCCACGCAGTTAAGCCAGTAGTCTTTTCTCTGCACTGATGATGGGGGCAAGCACCCCAAAACAGCTGTCTGAAGATGAGATGCTGGATTATTTAATATCCAAGTCATGTGTCAAGGCCTATTTAAAGGGTAAACCATTGACTTATAGGATATCTGCTTTATATCTGGTGGCATCAGAGGCAGAGCTTGTTAAGAGCCCATTTGCATCCCTTTCTTCCTTGTGCTATATGGAGAACAGTCCAGGGTTAGGGCAGGCTGTAGAAGATCACTATGGAGATCAGGCAAATAGAGGGTCAGAACACAGTAAATGGACAGAAAGTCGGTGCATGGGCAGACAAACAGATTGGACAAATTATCAGGATGCTAGCAAGGTAGGAAACTTTTTATCCCCCGTCCCTTTCACAGGGTAAGGTTCCTATGGTTGCCAGCAATTGGATGGTAAAGATTAGGTTGCAAATGCTGGCCCTTTAAGAGCTGGGCAGAGGAGGAGAATACTGAGGTGCGTACTGCCTGCTACTGCTTCTAGACGGAGAAAGAATCCTCTCTCTGTTCTATGGTTGCATAGTCACTGTTTCTATAACATTCTCCACCTAGATCTAGTGGCTGGTGGATACCTCTCCTGGGCAGGCAGGAGTTGAATTCCATTTTCCAAGAATTGTACATGCCATAAATGTCTGAAACTGGAATACTCCTTTAACTTCATAATATATCTGTATCAGGGAGTTCTGTTCTACTAAATGATTTAATCCTTGATGCATGTAGCCAACCCTAGGGGGAGCTAAACGTAGATGGAGTTATACAGGTAGTATTAAGCTCAGTAAGAGGCATCCACTGTGACAGTAGTAGTAACAAAGAGAGCAATTCAGTACTGGGCCCTCTTATACTTACCAACATTGCAGTAGGTAAATTATGAAGAAAGTAGACCCCACCCCAGAACACCAAAACCACGAGATACCACCCATTTATTGGTGAGGCTTACATAAGCCCCTGTCCACTTTGGCCCTGGACTGCCCAAATTTGCAGAGACTGTTTCTGAAAATTAGGCACAGTCCCTGGATGTCACGTCTGATATGGCAGGTAACAGACGTGCAGCGCAGAGGGAAGGGGAGTACCCTTCCACTAGGGAGAGGGAGGAGTGGTGACCCCTAACTCACCTAGCACTGGCACCTGGCTGCCCTGATGTCCCTAGATGGGCTGCTAACTCGTACGCCGATCACGTGCCTCGTCCCTGGCCTACCCTGAAATAAGCACTAGGTAGTGAATAGGGCGGTGGGAGCACTAGTCCTCACCACTGACACTTAGGGTAACAACAGGGAAAGGACAAACAACACAAACACCGCAAACAATCCCAGAAGGGAGACAACAACAGGAGACAACAAACAGGAGAGCACTGGAGATCCAACAGCTCCACAGCAACTCCAACTCCACCAGAGGTCAGAATAGAAGATCTGGAAAGAAGGTCTCTATCTGGCAACAAGGGAAGCAGAAAGGGAGAATATATAGTAGCTGGGAGTGGCTGACAGAGAACAGCTGAACGGAAAAGCTACAGATTCCTAAATGGGACAAAAATGATTGCAAACCTAAGCAGGAAAACTGGAACCGGAATCCTTTCCCACCACTAGGTCATGGAGTGATCTCTTGAGAAACCAAGCGAGTAGCCACCTGCTGCAACCTTCTGACTTCAGGCACAAATGGGTCAGGGATAGGTCGTGACACTAGAATCGGGACTGTTGCCAACTATGCTCTCTCCCACCAGAGATCCCATAGTGGTCATGCTTACTTCCTCTATGGAAGGAAGTTCAAAGCTTGGACTACATGAAAACTTCTGCCTGTTGCTAGCATTCTGTAATTCAGGGATGCCCAACCTGCGGTCCTCCATCTGTTGCAAAACTACAACTCCAGCACACCTGGACAGCCTTTAGCTATCGGTCTACAGCAGGGCATTGTGGGAGTTGTAGTTTTACAACAGCTGGAGAGCAGCAGGTTGGGCATCCCTGCTGTGATCCAATAAAAGTCAAAGGAAAGTTATACTACTTCGGCAATTTCCATTTACTTGTAGACGTCCCAGTTTTTGCTGTTAGCTATGAGGACATAAGAATCCTTAGCAGAACTTGCCATTAACCCTGGCCAAAGGCATTATTTCAAGTATCTGCATAGTTGCCAACAGTCCTGAACTGTAGGGTATGTCCATAATTTTCACAAGTTTTGGATGGCACTGGCCAAGAATGAGTGGGGATTATATAAGCCTACCCATAAATAGGCTTTACCAGTTGAGATTTGGCATTCCCAGGGCAGTTTTTATATGCTCCAAATTTACCAACAAAACTTTTGGTACTTACGTATCTGCAGATTCTCTATGATCCTAAAACTTTTGCATATAGACTTGTGACTTTATGATGAGCTTTTTTTTGTGCAGTAAGTTAAATTTTAGGTTCAGTGATCCTTTAACTCTATTACTATCTGGTATAATTGGACTCTTACTGCCCTGGACTCAGAAATCTCACCTTTTTTCTTTCAAGTTGTGCTTGATACACTTTTCATTTCCCAGGAGCAGAAAGAGCAGGTTCATTTAGAATTCTCATCTCTTTTAGTCCTCTGTGTTCTTCAAATCTCTGAATTATAGATTACAGCCTGATTTTTTTAACCTTTTTTTTGTGAGAAAAAAAATTACATTTTTATTTATTTTTAAAATTTCATTTCATTTTTCGTTTCCCCTTCACTGAACTCCATATCAGCGCCAAGGTTTTTGGTTGAATTAATATTTCTTTTCTAAATCTACTTGTAAAACAGAGCAAACTGTAACATATCACCCCCCCCCATCCCCAATAAATATATATGACAAAATCCCCAGCAGAATTTCTCTGTACAAATACTGTACTATGTAACCTTTCATTGAAATTTATATCACACATTTCATATTTGATTAAACTTGCATTCCTTAAAGGCTATGTGCACCTTTGGAGTCAATTTTTTATGATCGCATTTAACTTATTTTTGGCTAAAAATCATATTTTCAATTGGTCTTTATTAAAAATATTGAGCTGTTTAGTCACAAAGGGTTAACTGTTTGTATAGCTGTGTGACTGGTACTTTCACTTTCACTTTGTGCTGGTCATCTAATTACCCTTATGTGTAAACTACTGAGAGGTCATAAACACTTATTTAAGCCACATTCTTATCAGTAAGGTAAGAAATGAGCTATAATGAGTGTTTATAATGTCAGAGAGAAGAGATAAGGAGTCTGTCTGCTCCTCAGATGACGGAATTGGGAAAAAATCCACAGGCAGATAGTACAGCTTCTCAGCTCTGTACACAAAAAAGGATTCCATATTGTTAATAAAGACCAATTGAAAAAGTGATTTTTTAGGTCAAAATAAGTATAATGCAATAATTACGATGTACGGTAATGTCACTGGTCTACTTAGAGGCCTAACACTCATGGAGCACCTCTTCGAACAGCTGATCTTCAGGGATCCAGGGAGTGGGCCTCCGACAATCTGATATTGATGACCTAAGTAGAGGCCTAAGCACTCACGGAGCACTGAGGTCTCTTCGAACAGCTGATCTTCATGGATCCAGGGAGTGGGCCTCCACCAATTTGATATCGATGACCTAAGTAGAGGCCTAAGCACTCATGGACCACCAAGGCCTCTTTGAACGGCTGATCTTCATGGATCCAGGGAGTGGGCCTCCACCAATCTGATATTGATGACCTAGGTAGAGGCCTAGCACTTATGGAGCACCGAGGCCTCTTCGAACAGCTGATCTTCAGGGATCCAAGGAATGGGCCTCCACCAATCTGATATTGATGACCTAACCTGAGAATAGGTTATCAATAATAAATTCCTGGAAACCCCTTTAATTATTATTATTTATTATGAAAGCGCCATTCATGCCATGGCGCTGTACATACAGTATGAAAAGCGGTATACATACATAATAAAAAAAACAAGTACATAAGCAACAAGACGAGTTACCAATTGGTGCAGAAGGAGAGAGGACCCTGCCCTTGAGGGCTTACAATCTACAAGTAACGGGGTATTCCCATTTTAAAAAGGACTAAATACCACTGATCATGGGGGGCTGACCTCACCGATCCTGAAAATGTAGGGACTGAAGCGATTTAACACTACATCTCCTTTGGTGCTCTTCCCATCACATTGGTGCCCCAGCCAGGGAACTGCAGCCAGGGGTGCAACTAGCCGTTCTGCTGCCTGAGGCGAAAACTGAAATGGCGCTCCTCCTTCCCCAATGCCAATTTTTTAACCTAACCCCTTCCCTTCAGCCCATGGCTGCCACTCTCTTGCCCCTACCTGGTGCTGCTCCCCGCTGCTCCTATACAAGTGAATCGGAGCGCACCGCATGTGACCCCTGCTCCCATTCATTTCTATGGGGCAGATGGAAATAGCTGAGGCCCCATTGAAATGAATGGAGGGCGACTGCGCATGCGCAGTGCACCCTCCATTCATTTCCCTGCTCTGTTCTCGTTGTAGGTGTGGGTCCCAGAGGTGGGACCTGCACCTATCAGACAATGGGGGCATATCCTAGCGATGTGCCCCTA
>ONZH01008070.1:10000-31757 GCA_900303285.1 Rhinella marina | reverse complement strand
CCATTTCTCTAGGCATTCTTTGTGCTCCAATGTTCTCCTCCTCCAGTTCAGCCCCCACAGGGCTCATATGGCCATGAGATATAGTCGCCACATCTCCTGTCCCCTGACCAGCCAGATTTAACAGCATCTTTTCCAGGATATGAATGAGTGGAATGGCGTTGCTCTTCCCGTAGTCCTGGTGACTGACAAATAAAGTGGCCTCCTCAAAGGGCACGAGCAAACGGCAGGTGTCACGCATGAGCAGCCACTGGCTGACATTGAAGTTACACAGGGGAGTACCTCTGTCAGCTTGGATCATAAAGAAATCGTTTATGGCCTTTCTCTGTTTGTACAGTCGGTCCAACATATGGAGGGTGGAATTCCAACGGGTGGAAACGTCACATATCAGCCTATGTTGGGGGACGCCGTTCTTCCGCTGTAGGAGTGGCTGAAGTGCATGCAAAGTTTTCTGGCCATTTTTAGGATGTCTTGCAGATGGGTAGAAGACTTTAGGAACCGCTTGAAAACCAGATTGAACACGTGTGCCATGCATGGCGCATGGCAAATCCTCCTTGACGCAGTGCAGACACCATGTTCTTCGCATTGTCGGTCACCATTGTTCCGATTTTGAGTTGTTGCGGGAAAAGCCAGGATTGGATTTCTTGATGAATAACGCGGAGCAGTTCCTCCCCTGTGTGACTCCGTTCACCCAGGCAAACAAGGTGTAGAACCACTTGAGGCATTGTGAATTGTCCCTGCAGTGGAGGCTGAGGACACGGTGGAGGGTGAGGAGGCAGACATTGTCGAAGTAGCGACGGCATGAGAATGTGGAGGCAGAAGCGGCATAGCTTGGCCAAGTTGCTGGTTTGGCTTTGCAGGAGTCACATTTACCCAGTGGGCCATAAAGGACATATACTGTCCCTGACCGTAATCAGAGCTCCACACGTCTGCGCTGCCGTGAACTTTGGCAGACACCGACATGCTCAAGGACTGGCCCACCTTCTGTTCTACATATTTGTGCAGGGCTGGTACTGCCTGTTTCGCAGAGAAATTACGGCTTTGAATTCTGCACCTCGGCTTGGCACAAGCCATCAGTTCTCTGAAAGGTTCAGAGTCCACCACTTGGAAAGGGAGGGACTGCAGCACCAGCAACTTGGCCAGGAGCACATTCAGCTTCTGCGCCGTTGGATGTGTACACGCATACTACTGTTTCTTGGCAATGGCTTCGCTGATCGATTGATGACGGAATGACTGACGAGGAGTAGGAGGAGGAGCAGGAGCACCAGATGATGGGAAGGACTAATAGCTCCCTTTGGCTGAGGTGGTGTAGCCTTGACTGCCTGAAATCTGTTGGGTGCCACTGGTTGATGCTGCGAATGCTGCAACTGCTGCTGCAGGCTGGACCACGGCACTGGAGCCATGGTTCTCCCAGGCCAGTTTATGGTGACGCTGCATATGTTGACACAGAGCCATGGTGCCAACATTGGCACCCTGGCCACACTTCACCTTCTGCCCACAGATTCTACAAATATCTAGGTTGACCTCACCCAGTGGCTTAACGAAAAATTGCCACACTGCCGGGAACGTGAATTTACCCCCAACACTCTTCACTGGCTGGCTGCTACAGCCACTGCCTTCTTGAACCGCTGCACCACTACTTTTTGGCCTGGTAAGCTCCTGCGAAGCGGGTGGTCTACCTCGGGAACGTTTGGCTCCCGACCTCCCACTGCTTCCACCCTGCTGACTCCCAGCCACGCTAGCGACCTGCTGGCTCCGTCGCTGCCTCACGTGCAAGCTGCCACCCTCTTCTCCTGATGATGATGATGAAGGCCCTAATTTACCCGGCTCCCAAGTGCGATCGGCTTCATCATCATCGAGTAGTGTCTGCACGTCGCTGATGTCCTCCTTGACTGTCTGTGGGTCAGGAGCCTGACCGCGTGCAACCCTAGCTCCCATGCCAGTCTCCTCATCACTACTTGCCTGCCTAACTGAGGATGCTGCGGATGTCTCCTCCACATCTTGACTGCCCAGTAGCTGCTGACTGTCCTCCAGTAGCTCGTCCTTGCTGTAAAGTGGAGCAGAGACCACAGCATACATTACTTCTCTGGTTGAGGGAACAGAAAAGGACAGAGGCAGTCTGAGGACAGGTGAGCACACAGGGCCTGCTCCCGGGCCATGCCAACTAAGGGTTGTGTCTGACGAACCCACCGATTCTTGACTGGGGGTCTCTGACGTCATTTGGGACAAAGTCGAAGACCGAGTCAACAATTCAAGAACCGCTGGGTTGCTGGTCAAGACCCGACCGCTAGATGACACCGGGAGCTCTGGCCTCTCAATTTGATCCCTGCTGCCACACTCCCTTACTCTGCTGCGACCTGTGCCTACACCAAAAACATTTAGGTCTCTTCCCCTCCCCTTTGCAGGGCCTGTCACTTCTATGCCTGACATGCTGTTTGATCGGCTAATAAGTCTTTTGCCACCACTAATAACCGACAGAAGGTTTGACAAAGTTTAAAGGGGTTGGCCACCCTAAGTATCAAAAATCCAAAGTTCCCCCAGACAATAGCCAACACTATGAAGCATTTCTCAGGTGACATGTACTGGCTGTACGTCATTTATCTAACCTGTTCACCATGACACACTTCCCTGGAGGAGCTCCCTCAGACAGGCTATGTGGGAGGAGCAGCTGCAAAGTGAAAGTAAAAATCCCAGCATGCACTGCAGCAAGCATGTCTAGAGGGGCAGTCACATGACCTCCCCGCCTACCTGTGTTCCCATAGAGACAAGAGCCCCTTAGATAATATCAATAACCCAGTTATCAGTGAATAACTGTTCTACAGACATAACTATAGAAAGAACGCCCCAATACCAACAGCAAAGGAGGGGGGGTGTTACCCTTTTCATAAATTTGCTGTGGGGCCCAGTCATTTCTAGTTGTGCCACTGGATGTAAGCCAAAAACAGAATGAGGGGGGGAGTTATCATTTCCCTTGTTCCTAAAAAGTGGTGTTAAAAAGTTGCAAACTATAGGACAGATTTATCAAAACTGGTGTAAAGGAAAACTGGCTTGGTTGCCCATAGCAACCAATCAGATTTCACCTTTTATTTTTCAAAGCTCCTTTGGAAAATGAGAGGTGGAATCTGATTGGCTGCTATGGGCAACTAATCCAGTTTTCCTTTACAGCAGTTTTAATAAATCTCCCTCTATGTGTTTGCAAATTTTTAACTACGCTTTTTTTTTCTTTTTTTTTAAAGGGCGTGACAATGGCAGAGACAGGGCGTGACCAGTCACCCCAACAAATTTATGTTCATTTTCACCAGTTTTCTGACTCAAATGAAGTCAGAAATCTATGGCAGCTCTGAGCTGTCATAGATTTCTGTTTAGGTGCACGGACTGCACAAATCGATCTGCTGACATACAGAGGAGCCTCCTGTCTATCATCATACGACCTGCTCCCAGCTGACAGCCCATCAATCATCTATGAATATATGACTACCCTTCATCTGGGAAAAAAGGGAAAATGAGTGTAGTCAAATAGCTATATATAACATACAGGGGGGTCACAAGTCACTATATATAAAGTACAGGGGTCACACATCCAGGGCCGCCATCAGGGGGGTACAGCAGAACCTGCTGTGTGGGGCCCAGGCAGATTCGTCAAGAAAGGGGGGCCCGGGCCTCTGGCAGCTGTCTCTGCGTCCATAGGAAACCGGCTGTCTGCTGCTTCTTCCATCCTCCCTCCTGTCCCCCCTGCAGCTCTCCGTACCTCCCAGGCACTCCTCAGGTCTAGGCCCCGCCCCCTTCAGACATAAGAAGAAGATCTCCTGCTCTGGTGTCCCTTCCCACCCTGGTAGTGCCAGGCTGCCGCTGCTGGTTGTATCTGGCTGGCGAAGGGAAAAAAAGGGGGGACCCCACGCCATTCTTTAAAAAAATTATTTAATTATTTTCGTAAAAAAATGGCGTGGGGTCCCCCCTTTTTTTCCTTCGCCAGCCAGATACAACCAGCAGCGGCAGTCTGGCACTACCAGGGTGGGAAGGGACACGGTTATTGGCCCTTCCCAGCCTAATGGTACCAGCCTGCAGCCGCCCCAGAGCCAGACCCTCAATTTAGAAGGTCCGGTTCTGCGGGTACCCGGCTCTTCCCTGCACCCCTGGTGGCGGTGGGTGCCGAGGTAATAGATGTTGGGGTTAGTGCTGGCCTGCCATACTGGCAAGCACTAAGCCCAGTATTAGTAATCAGGGCCGTCTGTAGATAGCCGTAATTACCAAAACTGTAGTATTGTAAAAAAAAAAATACACACACACAAGTATAAAACATTTTATTGAAATAAACACTCCCCCAGACCCCTGTTTGACCATTTTATTAAAAAAAAAAAGCTGGTCCGACGTAGTCCACCGAATCCGACGTAGTCCTCTGCATTCACGACCCTGAAAAATAGAAAACAAACACACAAAGAGAGACCACTTACCTCTTCCTGCACTGGGATAATACACACAGCGATGTCACTGTACAGGGATAATAAACACAGCGATGTCACTGTACAGACATAATAAACACAGCGATGTCACTGTACAGACATAATAAACACAGTGATGTCACCGTACAGGGATAATAAACACAGTGATGTCACAGTACAGAGATAATAAACACAGTGATGTCACAGTACAGGGATAATAAACACAGTGATGTCACCGTACAGGGATAATACACACAGTGATATCACAGTACAGGGATAATACACACAGTGATGTCACAGTACAGGGATAATAAACACAGTGATGTCAAAGTCTAGGGATAATACACACAGTGATGTCACAGTACAGGGATAATAAACCTCAGATCAACACATTGTGCCCCCATCAGACCTCAGATCAACGTCTTGTGCCCCCATCAGACCTCAGGTCAGCGTCTTGTGCCCCCATCAGACCTCAGATCAACACAATGTGCCCCATCAGAGCTCAGGTCAGCATCTTGTGCCCCCATCAGACCTCAGGTCAGCGTCTTGTGCCCCCATCAGACCTCAGATCAACACAATGTGCCTCAACACTCTGCACTTACAAGCATGTAACTGAATTTAATGGCAACTGTGTTTCCCTATCGAAAATGTTAATCAGTGTGTGAATAATAATAATATAACATGTAGTGTAAAAACATTAGCCTAGGGTAGGATCCTGCCTAAAGAGTCTACCTTGTCGCGGTGGCAGGCTTACTAATCTTTTGGGCAAAAAAGCAGTTGTGATATGCCGTAAAAAAGAAAGATGTAATGTGCTATGTGGAGGCTGCTGCATATTAAAGGGGTTGTCCCACGAAAAATATTCTACAGTTTTCAAACCAGCACCGGCATCTGAACACTTTTGTAATTGCATGTCATTAAAAATTTTGTATAGCTACTGAGTTATTCAATAAAATATATCTGTATAGGACCACTTAATTTCTGATTTCTTTGACCTATTCACTGAGCAGGCCGCACATGCTCAGTTTCAACTTTTAACTGCCTCGTGAGCTGTGATAGGGAGAGCTGAAACACGCCCTCTGAGCTGCAGCAGAAAAGACACTCCCCTTGAGCTGTCAGCTTGACATAAATCTAGCAGAGCCGTGAATGGGGAGATCTCTGGATCCATGTGAGGTACAGGGCTGGTTCTAGCTTTGTTAAAAAGAGGTTGTCATGTACTAGATGATGTCTGATTTTCATTTTTTACATTATTCGTGGGATAACCCCTTTAAGCAAATCTGTAAAGTTTACCCGAAAGGGGGGGGGCCCTCGAAATTTGCCTGTAGGGGGCCCCGAAATTCCTGATGGCAGCCCTGCACACATCACTATATATAATGTACAGGGGGTCACACATCACTATATATAATGTACAGGGGGTCACACATCACTATATATAATGTACAGGGGGTCACACATCACTATATATAATGTACAGGGAGTCACACATCCCTATATATAATGTACAGGAGTTCACATATCACTATATACAGTGTAAAGGGGGTCACACATCATTATATATAATGTACAGGGGGTCACACATCTGTATATACAGTATAAAGGGGGTCACTGTACAGGGGTTCACAGATCTCTGTATGCAGTCGTGGGGGGTCACACATCACTATATACAGTATAAAGTGGTGATCACATATCACTGTATTGGGAGCATCATGTATCACTATATACAGTGTGCAGGAAGGAGAGGGCACATATTTACAGATGACATCAGTGACTGCTGCTGATATCACTGACTTCAGCCATACTGACAGCTCAGAAGGGGTTTAAGCTCCTGACCTGTTGGTCTGGCTGGAATAAACATGTCTGTGATAAGATCACATTGCAGAGTGGTCATAGACAGGACAGACACTAGGATTGCTCACACTCTGTTGTCCATAGCACCTTCCTGGCTCTGCTACATCACTGCAGTCAGTGAGGTCCATCACAGCTTCTCTTCAGTCTCTCTTCCTCTTGCAAAGTTTCTTTATTTCAGCTTCTAACAAGTTTCTCTGCTAAGCTCCTTCAGCCCTGTATAGTCAGGACTGCAGTCACAGCAGAAGGAAACTTCTCTGGCACAAGCAGGGTGCCTTTAGGACTCAGGAGCAGCACACTCCTTCCATGGACTAGTGCACCTGCAGGAATGGACGAGACAGGCAGCTATGAGAGCAGCACTGAGGGGGCAAGGAAACCGGGCAGATTTGCTGCAGAAGATATATTGGGAAGTTTATTGTCTCCTTGCTTTCTTTAGAGTTTTAATAAGTGCTAACAAAGTGGCCAACCCCTTTAACTTTGATGTTGTAGGCCAACTACAACCTTTTTCCACTACTACACGCTACAAATTGCTGTAATTGTCCCACTTCACCACCGAGCGAATAATACGTTTTTTCTGCAACATAATAAAAGAGACAAGGCTTTACAATAACTAACTTTGGTGCTGTAGACCAAATAAAACTTTTTTGACAATAATACACACTACAAAGGACTGTAATGTAATATAAAGCATTGAGCGAATAATACGTTTTTTTGCAACACTAATAGCTGCTAGAACACTTTACTATATATAACTTTGGCACTGTACGCCTACTAAAACAGTTTTGTTTTTTTACTATAATACACGCTACAAAAGGCTGTAATTGTCCCTATTCAGCACCGAGCGAATAATACGTTTTTTGGGCAACAGTAATAAATGCCAGTAACTTTTAAAATATAGATCTTTGGCGCTGTACACCTACTAAAACAGTTTTTTTTACTATAATACACGCTACAAAGGGTTGTAATTGTCCTTATTCAGCACCGAGCGAATAATACGTTTTTTTGCAACACTAATGGCTGCTAGAACACTTTACTATATATAACTTTGGTGCTGTACTCCTACTAAAACTCTTTTTTTTTAGAATAATACACGCTACAAAGGGCTTTAATTCTCCCACTTCAGCACCGAGTGAATAATACGTTTTTTTGCAACACTAATAGCTGCTAGAACACTATTATATTTATAACTTTGGTGCTGTACTCCTACTAAAACTCTTTTTTTTTAGAATAATATACGCTACAAAGGGCTGTAATTCTCCCACTTAAGCGCAGAGCAAATAATATGTTTTTTTTGGCAACAGTAATAAATGCCAGTAGCTTTTAAAATATAGAACTTTGGCGCTGTACACAAACTAAAACTCTTTTTCTTGAGAATAATACACGCTACAAAGGGCTGTAATTCTCCCACTTTAGCACCGAGCGAATAATACATTTTTTTGCAACACTAATGACTTCTAGAACACTTTACTATATATAACTTTGGCGCTGTATGCCTACTAAAGCTTTTTTTTTACAATAATAAACGCTACAAAGGGCTGTAATTCTCCCACTTCAGCACCGATCGAATAATATGTTTTTTTCAAACACTAATGGCTGCTAGAACAATTATATTTATAACTTTGGCGCTGTACGCCTATTAAAACACTTTTTTTTTTTTAGAATAATACACGCTACAAAGGGCTGTAATTCTCCTACTTCAGCACAGAGTAAATAATATGTTTTTTTTGGCAACAGTATTAAATGCCAGCAGCTTTTAAAATATAGAATTTTGGCGCTGTACACCATCTAAAACTCTTTTTCTTGAGAATAATACACGCTACAAAGGGCTGCAATTCTCCCACTTCAGCACCGAGCGAAGAATACGTTTTTTTTGGCAACACTAATAGCTGCTAGAACACTTTACTATATATAACTTTGGCACTGTACGCCTACTAAAACTTTTTTTTAACAATAAAGCACGCTACAAAGGGCTGCCATTTTCCCACTTCACCACAGCTAAAACCGCAAAAAAAGTGCGATATTAAATGTAACTACAGTGCACAAGGGTTAACAAAACCCCAATAACCAGAATTACAGAGGCAACATGAGCATGAACTTGACATGGAGCAGCTGTAGCATGGCAATTTTGAATTCCAGTCACTGAAACCAAGGTGTAATACGATTTTTCCTATTACCCTGCACTTCTTGGTTGCACTTCTTTCCATATCTCACACTGTCTCTAAACACCCCAATAGAAGCCTGTTCTGCTTCAATACTTCACTCCCTATGCTTTCCCTACATTTCTATTCAGCAATTTGTACTTTTGATGAGGTTTTGTAACACTTTGCCTAGTGCCTGCAGACGTCTCTCTCCCTGCACTAAGTTCACTGTACTGTCTCTAAACACCCCAATAGAAGCCTGTTCTGTTTCAATATTTCACTCCCTATCCTTTCCTACACTTCTATTCAGCAATTTGAACTTTTGAGGAGGTTTTCTATCACTTTCCCTAGCACCTGCAAACGTCTCTCCCTGCACTGAGTTCACTGTAGAATGACAGAATCCAAAATGGCTGACAGTATTTATAGGGCTGTGACCTCACAGGGCTGGCTGCCTGCTGATTGGATGCATGCATGGCATTGTCGATGATCCCTCCCTCATGATCCTTTCTCCATGTCCAAACACGTGCAGCCGTCATTTTAGTGAAAAGAAAAAAAAAACAAGCTATTCGTCACCACGAATCGTCAGGAAATTCTAAATCGATGCAAATCGAATAATTCCTGAAATTCGGATCAAATTCCACTTCATCCGATTCGATTTGCTCATCTCTACTGGTAAGTGTCAGATGCAGTGATTACTTAGGGTAAGTATAGATTCTCTTTTTTATTATCAAGCCACCGTGACAAATATATAAATAATTTAATACCAGTGGTTAACCCCTTAAAAAATCAGCTATCATTGTGGCTGACTTTTCAGAATAGATTTTCATATGTGTGTATATGAGGAATAGCAATGTTTATGGGCATTTTGTCTTGTATCCATAATGACAAGGATACCCCAATGTCGCGTCATGTCAGTAAATGCCATCATGTTGACACCATGGTTCTTGCCTTTCAAGCCATTGAACTGGTGAAATGCTCCCCACGCAGGGGAAACTTTGACAGACTATTCCTTCACCGTCTTCAGGTTAGGTAAAACATAACTTGGGGGTGTTAATGATCAGATCTGCTTTTCATGTTTCATCTGAATCCTATTCTACCCTTTATTTGTAGCATTCAAGAGTGTTGTAGCACAGTATCACTCAGCCTGTCCCCCTGTTTTTCAAATGGTAAGGAGGATGTTTCAGATTTTTTTTTTATACCCAGTTTGAAAGTTCTATTTGTTCAACTCCCCATTCATTTTTTTTTTTGTTTTCCCTTTACTTATTTATTCATTTTGCACTCTTCCTCATCTTATGCGGATCCTCCTGGCATGGTTTTTACCACTTGGGGTCCCCTGCTTATCTTTGATGTCACTAGATCTTTGATTTCCCTATATAGCTTAAGGATTGTGGATGAGAAGAAGACTGTATCTGGGCAATGTCCACCTCCTCTCTGACCCACTGATCTGTGCTGGGACCTTCCCCCACCCAGGGACAGGGCCTCATTGTTAAATAGATGGGGTGCCGGTGGGCACATTGTGGCCATACCATTGCTGGGAATACCACACAACATTAGTTTTGGTGTGTCTTCCTCTATGTCTGAACATCTATGTTGTGCCATTCCTCCTGATGACGCATTGCTATTAATATATAGTTGACAGGTAGCATATACATAACTAATTTAAAGTGCCCCTACAAAGCTCCACTTTAGCATTACTGCATTCAATGATAGAGGTTGGTCAGACTAGCAGCCTCACCACAATAGGTCTCTCTTGATGTTGATTTGATCACACTCATATTGCATCTGGAGGGTTATACACATACATCCACACTACTGTTCCAATACGACTGATAATTGCAGTCACAAGTTTTCATACTTGCCACATACTATCATAGGACACTGAGCAGGCTCATACCATTTTAGGGACGTCACAGGCAATATATTTAATGTTGAGCGAATCAAAGTATCTGAAGTGGACCTCCATCCAAATTTCATGAAAATTTTGATTCACCACGAAGCAGAATTTCTTCACACTTTTTGATACCGAATCAGTTTTTCCTAAAATTGCTGAAAATAAAAAAATATATATATATTCACCTCATCCACTTACTCGCCGAAAAGGCCGTCTGCTTCCATCTTGATTGAAGAAAACCCGCCAAAGGACCTACAGCTAGCGTGATTACCTCACCACATGATCATGCTGGGTGCACGGGATGATGTCATCAGTGATCAGTTATCACACTCACCGCAGATCCTTTGGCAAGTTTTCTTCAATCAAGACAGGGAAAGAGGGTCTCTCCCGAGCAAGTGGATAAAGTGATATAGCTTAATTTGAGTCAAAGATGCTGCAATCAGCGTTGAATGTGGCATCTGAGGGGTTAAATGAGGGGGCAGAGAGATCGCTGTTCCCCATGATTACTCCCGCTTCATACAATGGAAAGCCTTTTGTGACGAAGCTGTGAAGCAGCCAAATCAAATTTTTAAAAACTTCATTCATCTCTAAATAGAATTATTTAATTACTTGCCCTAGTGCACCCCCCTTGAAATTTCTGCCTATTTTTGCCATTGGGTTCTGTCCCATGTATAACTATTTTTAATACTTGATTTATTTCAATGCAATTTACTTTTTTGTTTTGATTTTTAAACTTTTATAGACAGTGATTAAATACTACAAGTGAACTATGCAGCCCAGTATTGTTCTTTTTCTGTAATTATCAGAACTAGTTTTTCTACAAATTTTCAATATTTGTTAGAAAAATTGAACTCATACAATAAATCTACTGCTACCATTTTTCTTAGTAACTATTGTGTATTGATAATATGCTTTATATTGAAGATGTTCATACACAAGTTTAAATAATAAAATGAAACATAAGCAAGGGCATTTCATTTCAGCAATCCAATTAAAACAAATTTATTGTTTCAAAAGTCAAATTAAGTTGACTCAAAACTTTTACATACAGCCAAGCTTTTATATTGCTAAAGATCCAATAACAGATGGCAGATATCATTATAGAGTATAGACTTAGCTCAGATGTATGGATTTGCTGCTTACCTATATAATTAGTATGGTTTAATGACCAATTGTCAAAATCTTGGAAAGCTGATATAGCCAATAGGAGATGTAATTATGCAATTACACCCAGGCTATGGTTTAGATAGATTGTGCTTTTGCTTGGCAGAGTCAAACACTGTAATTTACTTTTGCATAAATTGAGTTGTTTTTTTCTCCAGGTTTCTGCTCAGTTGATAGGGTACAGCATGATGGAGAGGCACCATAATAATATTTTACATTTTTAGTTTAAAACAGTTTAATTGAAAGTTCCTCCCTTGCATTCCATTTAATTTTTTATCTAAATGGGTAATATTAAATTCTTAATAAATCTTTAAAACGATCATGGCTTTACTTTTCTGTGGCAAAGCTTTAAATTCCCTGCACAGACACACAGTTAATAATGAAATGAAGGTTGGCTGCATTTACCATTAGGTGCAGCTTTCTGCAATCATTTAGTGGGACACCAAGACATAAAAAGGGATACCTCCATGCTGGCTAAGATAAGCCTAGAGGCCGATATTCAATTGCTAATGCCATCACACTCAACTGTATGGCATTGCTGTAATTTAGCACCAATGTGGCCAATCCCTTTAATGGACTAACATCTTTTTCTGCTGGCACAAAAAAAATATATATCCTACTGTTCTGATTATACAGAAAATGAAGAAAAGAAGAAAGTGTATCCAATATGTCCATTCCCAGGGAAGTTTTTATAAATAAAAAATTAATGACTACAATGTTCCAAAGACCAAACACATGATTTATTGTATATATACTTGAATATAATGAAATAAACTAAAATGAAATACAAATAAAACTTCAATGCATTTTGGAGCTACTTACAGTCAAGACTAAGGGGACTTAATAGCTTATGGCATACTTTTTTGAGTTAAAGGAAATTTTTCACCAGGAAATTCACAGTTAAACCAGGTATAATACCAGTAGAGCTAGTAACTAATAGTACTTTGGACTTATCAATTTGCTGTTTCATACTGATAAAAAAGTGCAAATAAGCAGTTAAGCGAGCATGTAAGAGCCTCTGATCCATTGATGTCCAGTGAAGCGGTATAAACAATCCTTATAATTTCCAAGGTGGAGCTTTTCTTTTTGCGCTGTACCCGAACTAAACACAGTGCAGGCATGGATACAGGATATCCAGCCACTCCCTGATGTTGTGTACCTGCACTGAATGCTTTTGGCATAGGAGCAATACAAGAGGAAAAGTGCCATCTCAGAAACTATATGGATGACGGTGATTGCTTACACCACTACTCTGAGCAACAACGTGGGTACTTCCATGATGGCTAAGGTACAGTGGTGTTTGGTAAAGTTTGGGAACTCTTCAGAATTTATTTCACAGATTTATTCTAAACCTACAGAACATTTTCACACAAATCTTACAAGTAAATAAAGATAAGCAAACCAAACAAATGAGTGAACAATCTTGGTCATTTATTTATTGAGGAGAATTATAAAATATCATATATCTGAGTGGAAAAAGTATGTGAACCTTTAAGGCACAAGCACTGGAATGGCAAAAGAACTGGAACCCAAATATACTAGAACACAGGACACAGTTTAGACCAGACATAACCAAGCCGATTCAGCCTCAGATGTCCAATTCTTGGGATTTGCTCCTTTGCAGGTCAAGGCAGAGATGGGAGCTGTCAAGGACGAGAAGTGTGACATGAACTGGCGATAATAGGAATGCTTTTAAACCAGAGGGATGAGGCCACTGGGGATCCATCTGCAGGCCAGTATCGAATATTATGTATCCTAAGAATGGAAGCGAAGGTACATTTCTCGAACTTGGCGTAAAGATGATTTTCTGGTAACCTGACGAACCAGCCTCCGGTGAGTAGCCAAATCTGGAGAAAAAACAACAATATCATCTAGGTATATCTCCGTGAATCAAACATCTCCCAATGACAGGGTCAGATGGGAGAGGAATTGTCTTCACCTAGGGTCACCTCTCCAACAGACCCTAGGCTTGGGAGTTTCCTGTGCAGGAATGGAAAAGATGTCCAGCACTGACACATTAAAGAAAAGTCCCCTTGTACAACGGGGATCACATTCTTGTTCAGTCAGCCCCACTCGGTAAACCTGCATCGGTTCTGGTGCAGCAGCAGATGTGGAAGGCTGAGGGACTGAAGACCGCTGGGAAAAGGACATTGGGTGATACGGTCTTTTCTCACGTGCTTAACCCACAGATCAATCCAGATGGCCAAGGAAATAAGGTCATCCAGAGTAGAGGGGACATCCCGACCAGCCAGTTCATCCTTTATTTTACTAGAGAGACCCTCCCAGAAGGAGGCCACTAAAGCCATATTCCAGCCATATTCAGAGGCAAGGGTCCAGAACTGGACTGCAAACACCTGTCACGCTCTGGTGTGGGGGGAAAGGCCACACCGAGCGTAAGAAGGATGGGAACAGACAAAACCAGGGAACTGGTCACCTCCTGCAGGGGACCCTAAGACTAGGCCCTAGCTGGCTACCAGTATGAGCTAACCCGGGTGGTAGGAAAGCCCATACGCAGGAACCTAATCTTGATAAACCCTAGATCACCCTGCAGTCTAGTGACACAAGAGAGTAACCCGTTCCTCCAAGCATAAGGAGGAACAAGAGACTCAAAACGGGAATAACCAAAGGAAGGGAAAACACTTAACTTTAAGTAGAACTCAGCAACTGGATCTCAGCCGAGATCCACACCACTCTCAATCAGGGATGTAGAAGATATAACCCGCAAGGGATACTGGGAGAGGAAGAGGTAAATAGCAGAAAGCTAATTGCCAAGCGGCAACAGCTGAGGGGAAGGGGTGTGGAGAACAGCACCCAAACCACAGGGAAGCCTGTCAAACATGTCACTTAGAAAGCCGCGCAGAGCGTCTGATTCCAGGCGCAAGCCCACTCGTGACATTACCCCCCCTTTTACGGGTGACCACCGGGCACCCAGGACCAACTTTATCAGGGTGACACCTGTGAAAGGCTTTTATCAAACGACCGGCATTCACGTCAGATGCCGGTACCCATGACCTCTCCTCAGGACCATAACCCTTCCAATGAACCAGATATTGAAGGGTACCACGAAGAACTCGAGAATCAATGATCTTGACAATCTGAAATTCCAAATTACCATCCACCAAGACAGGCACGGGTGGCAAGGGAGATGGCTCCAGAGGTTCAACATACCTCTTCAACAAAGATCTGTGAAACACATTATGTATTTTCAGGGCCTGAGGAAGTTCAAGACGAAATGCTACAGGATTAATAATGGCCGTGATTTTATATGGGCCAATAAATCTTGGACCCAGCTTCCAAGAAGGAACTTTCAACTTAATGTTCCTAGTAGACAGCCACACAGAATCACCCACATTTAGGTCCGGACCATTCATGCGTCTCCTGTCAGCCACACGTTTGTACTTGTTACCCATATTTATCAAGTTATTTTGAATTTTTCGCCATATGGAAGACAATGATGACGAAAAACGTTCTTCCTCAGGAATACCAGAAGTATCAGAACCAGAAAATGTGCCAAACTGCGGGTGAAAGCCATATGCACCAAAAAATGGTGACTTACCAGTGGAGTCCTGTCTGCGATTATTTATGGCAAACTCAGCCAGAGACAAAAACGAGGACCACTCTTCCTGGTTCTCAGAGACAAAGCATCTCAAATAAGTCTCCAGATTCTGATTGGTACGCTCAGTCTGTCCATTCGTCTGGGGATGAAAGGCAGAGGAGAAAGACAGTTGTACCCCGAGCCGGGTACAGAACGCCCTCCAGAATCTGGACACAAACTGAGTCCCACGATCAGAGACCACGTCAGTGGGAATGCCATGAAGTTTCACAATGTTGTCAACAAACACTTGTGCAAGAGTTTTAGCATTGGGGAGTCCGGGTAATGCAATAAAGTGCGCCATTTTACTAAAACGATCTACAACCACCAGAATAACTGTCTTACCAGACGACTCAGGCAGATCAGTGATGAAGTCCATGGATAGGTGAGTCCATGGTCTGGACGGGATGGGTAATGGAAGTAGGGGTCCAGAGGGACGAGTATGTGTCACCTTAGAGCGTGCGCAGACACTACAGGCTGACACATATTCCTCAACACACTTACGCAGACCTGGCCACCAGAATCTACGAGAGATGAGGTCGACAGTGGATTTACTCCCAGGGTGTCCCGCAAGCACCGAAGAATGATGCTCCTCAAACACCTTACAACGCAAATCAGAAGGAACAAACAACTTCCCGGAAGGGCAAGACTCCGGCGCATCTCCCTGGGCCTCAAGCACTTTAGCCTCAAGATCAGGGTAAAGAGCGGATATCACCACTCCTTCAGACAGTATAGGGCTAGGATCTTCAAAATCACCACCTCCGGGAAAACTACGTGACAAGGCATCCGCCTTCACATTCTTAACCCCAGGACGGTATGTGACAATGAAATTGAATCTGGTGAAGAACAAAGACCATCTGGCCTGCCTCGGATTAAGTCGTCTAGCCGACTCCAGGTAAGCCAGATTTTTGTGATCAGTGAATACCGTGATTGGATGAATCGCCCCTTCCAACCAATGACGCCATTCCTCAAAAGCCAACTTAATGGCCAGTAACTCTCTGTTACCCACATCATAATTTCTCTCCGCCGCAGAGAGTTTTTTCGAAAAAAAAGCACATGGGCGCCATTTACCAGGTGACGGGCCCTGTGATAACACAGCTCCTACCCCCACATCGGATGCGTCAACCTCCACAATGAAAGGTTGTGACACATCTGGCTGCACCAATATAGGGGCAGAGGAAAAGCACTCCTTTACAGCAGAGAAGGCTTGCAATGCTGCCTCAGACCACACTGAGACATCCGTCCCCTTCTTAGTCATGTCAGTTAAGGGTTTAACTATAGTCGAATAGTTCTTAATAAATTTTCGGTAATAGTTGGTGAACCCCAAAAATCGCATAAGAGCCTTCAGATTTTCAGGTCGGTCCCAGTTCAGAACAGCACCGACTTTCTCTGGATCCATACGAAAACCTGAAGATGAAAGCAGGTATCCTAAGAATTGCACCTCATGTACCGCAAAAGCACATTTCTCTAATTTTGCATACAACTTATTATCTCTTAAGATCTGTAACACCTGCCTCACGTGATCCTGATGTGTCACAATATCTGGAGAATAGATTAGTATGTCATCCAAATACACGACTACAAACCTCCCCACAAGATGATGAAAAATGTCATTAACAAAATGCTGGAAGACAGCAGGAGCATTGGTCAACCCAAAAGGCATGACCAGGTTCTCAAAGTGGCCCTCAGGAGTGTTAAAGGCCGTCTTCCATTCATCCCCTTCCTTGATCCTGACCAGATTATATGCCCCCCTTAAGTCCAACTTGGAGAACACCTTGGCATCCACAATCTGGTTAAACAAGTCAGGAATCAAAGGAAGGGGGTACGGATCACGGACAGTAATCCTATTGAGTTCACGGAAATCCAGACATGGCCTAAGGGATCCGTCCTTTTTTTTAACAAAAAAGAACCCTGCTGCCACAGGAGATTTGGAAGGCCTAATATGTCCTTTGGCCAAACTCTCAGCAATATATTCCTTCATGGCCGTTCTCTCAGGTCCAGAAAGGTTATACAGCCGAGATTTAGGCAATTTTGTTCCAGGGATAAGATTGATAGGACAATCGTATTCCCGGTGAGGGGGTAAATCCTGACATCCACCCTCAGAAAATACATCAGAGAAATCCGATATAAAAGAAGGAAGAGTCTTAGTGGTTAAAGCAGAAAAAGATGTATTAAGGCAATTGTCAACACAATAATCGCCCCAATCCACAATTTGTCTAGTATGCCAGTCAATGGACGGATTATGTTTGCTTAACCACGGTAAACCTAGAACCACAGGAGCAGGAAGACCTTCCAACACAAAACATGAAATAAGCTCCTGATGAAATTCACCCACTCTTAATTTGATATCATGCACCATCTGAGACAAACACTTCTGAGAGAGAGGTGCAGAATCAATGGCAAACACAGAAATCCTCTTATCCAAAGAACTTGGTGACAATCCATGCATACGGACAAACTGAGCATCAATCAAGTTCACCCCTGCCCCGCTGTCAATAAACACCTCAATTTTCACAACCTTTGACTTCTAGCGCCACCTCGGCAGTCAGGAGAAAACGGGTACTGCAGGATGAAGACAAATGCACATTTTCAGTCTCCCTACCCACTCCACCAAGAGTGAGATGAGAATTCAACGCCCCCTTTTCTTTTCTCTCTTTTAGAGATAGAAAGCATGGACATACATTGATAAAGTGTCCTTTCTGACCACAGAAAAAACACACACCCTTTTTATTACCAAGATGATTGCGGGTGGCTACAGGAGTGGCTCCCCCTAATTGCATAGGTTCATCCCCAGACATCAACCTAGGGGAATATTCACCCAAAGTGTCATAAGAAGCCGGTACACTATGTGATAGTATGTCCTGAGAGCGGGGGCCCCTAGATCGCTCTCTCAGGCGCCTATCCATGCGTACAGCCAGAGACATAGCGGCCTCCAAAGACACAGGAGTTTCCTGAAAGGCCAAAGCGTCCTTCAGCCTTTCAGACAAACCTTGACAGAATTGGCTACGTAAAGCCGGATCGTTCCATTCAGTATTGGTCGCCCACCTCCGAAACTCAGAGCAATAAGTCTCAACCGGCCGCTTACCCTGACAAAGGTCACGTATCTGGGTCTCAGCCAGGGAGATACGATCCGGGTCATCATAGATAATCCCTAAAGCCTTGAAAAATTCATCTACTGACCGGAGAGACTGCGATCCGGTCGGCAGAGAAAAGGCCCATGACTGCGCATCCCCTTTAAGCAGCGAGATGACCACACCAACCTTCTGTTCCTCATTACCAGAAGAACGTGGCCGCAGTCTGAAATACAATTTGCACGCCTCCCTAAATAGAACAAAATTATCACATTCCCCAGAAAATCTATCCGGGAGGGGGACCTTAGGCTCCAAACAGGCCTGACACTCAGCACCCCCAGAACCACCAGCCGGTGGTCTCTGAATCTGGTTGCGGATGTCCGCCACCTCCAAGCAGAGTCCCTGCAGCCGTTCAGCCAGTGCAGCAATAGCATCCATGTCAGCACAAAAATGACATAAATTTTTGTTTGTTGGCGGGTTATAATGTCACGCTCTGGTGTGGGGGGAAAGGCCACACCGAGCGTAAGAAGGATGGGAACAGACAAAACCAGGGAACTGGTCACCTCCTGCAGGGGACCCTAAGACTAGGCCCTAGCTGGCTACCAGTATGAGCTAACCCGGGTGGTAGGAAAGCCCATACGCAGGAACCTAATCTTGATAAACCCTAGATCACCCTGCAGTCTAGTGACACAAGAGAGTAACCCGTTCCTCCAAGCATAAGGAGGAACAAGAGACTCAAAACGGGAATAACCAAAGGAAGGGAAAACACTTAACTTTAAGTAGAACTCAGCAACTGGATCTCAGCCGAGATCCACACCACTCTCAATCAGGGATGTAGAAGATATAACCCGCAAGGGATACTGGGAGAGGAAGAGGTAAATAGCAGAAAGCTAATTGCCAAGCGGCAACAGCTGAGGGGAAGGGGTGTGGAGAACAGCACCCAAACCACAGGGAAGCCTGTCAAACATGTCACTTAGAAAGCCGCGCAGAGCGTCTGATTCCAGGCGCAAGCCCACTCGTGACAACACCCTACAGAAAGCCTCTGCAGGTTAGCCGCTGCATTGGAAGCTGGAGGTGCAGGGTTGGTGGACGTCGGGTCATTAAGGAGCACATTCATATTACATAGGGCAGAATCTGATCCTGACATTTTCTCTGCTGTGCCATCACCCGGTACAGTTCGGTGACTCTTGGTGGGTTCTGATCAGCGGGGTCCATGACCTGAGCAAAACTGCTATGCAAGCATCAGTGGACCCACTGCACCACTGACTGGCTATATCTTGGAGGGTCATGACTAAGTAACTACCTGGTCTGCACTAGAGCCTCTGAAAATTAGGATAGGTTTGGGCCATTAGGGTTGTCACCAGGTACAACTTCACAGCAGTCCACAGGACAGAGGCAGCTGACCTGTGGGTCAGAGATACTGGTGCAAAGCACCGAGGAGAAAGACATGGTCAGGAAGTCCGGAGTCAGTGATTATGCAAAGTCCATAATCAAAGTCGCAGGTCAAAGGAAGGCGGCAATCAAGCAAAGTCTGTTTAATAGAGAAGCAGGGTCCCATACACAGTAACAGAAACCCCCTATCACAAACGTATCAAACACCATCACACAAGGAACTATACTAGTTAGTGACAAAGATTGCTCAGGCATCATCCTGAGGCAGAAAGCACCTTCAAATACATCCTGCAACCCAGCCATAGGCTGGGGAGATAGAGGGCATGCACATGCTGCCTCAGGAAAGGAGGAGAGACAAGCTCTGCACTGTCCCTACAGTCTCCCAATGCTCTTTCTACACTGTCTAAAAACTTTCCATATTACCTCCCTACACTGTCCCTGCACTGCCCCTGCACTCTCCCTATCCAATTAAAAGATTTCTGCAACACTGTCCCTAGTGCATAAGTACTTGTCCTGTCTTTCCCTATGCTCAGCTCACAGTGAAGTGGTAGAGACTGCGCAGGATGAAGCTTTTTATAGGGCTGTGACATCAGAGGGGGTGGCCATCTACTGATTGTCTGGCTTCACGGCATTATGGGTTATATTGTGTTCCGGGGCTTCTTCTTTTCACTTTGTGACATGTACAGCAGCCATTTTTAGAAAAAAATACATTACCACGAAGCACAAGGACATTTGGCTCTGCAGCAAATCAAATTTTTCCTAAACTTCAGATGCTTTGATTCGCTCAACACTAATTAGGAAGTTCTGCAACAGCTAAGGTGTGTATTATGAGTAGGGATGAGCGAATTTCTTGAAAATTCAATTCGGCTGATTCGCCGAATTTTACAAAAAAATTTGCTTCGTGACGAATTACTTCGCCACAAAGCGCATTTTTTTGTAAGTAGTGGGTGCAATGACAGGGAGCTGTGATAGCGCCGCCCCCGTCATTGTACCCCTCAGATGCCGCGTTCATACATGATCAGTGTAAAATAAACATTTAAAAATACATTAAATCAAACTTACCTCCTCCAATTGCTCGTGACGGGCCGGCCGCCGCCATCTTGCTTGAAGATCTGGAGCGAAATCTCGCACGGCGCGAGATTACGTCATCACGCCGGCCGGCGTGGTGACGTCATACGTCACTACGTGCGGGATTTCGCCCGGGATCTTCAATCAAGATGGCGGCTGGCGGCCCGTCGTGAGCAAATAGAGGAGATAAGTATGTATTTTTTTTTTTTACACTATTTCAGGATAAATCGAATCTCCGACACCAAGCACAAGGAAATTTGGCTTCTAGGCGACTCAAATTTATCCTGAAATTCGGGACTTCGTGGGATTCGATTCGCTCATCTCTAATTATGAGGTCTTGCAGAAACTGAGGTGGGTATCAGAAGGTTCTTAAACAGTCAGAAAAACATCAGTTATGAGTGGGTTAAATCATTTAGTATTCTCTGTCTGCACCTTATAAAATGTTTTAAAATTCATATTAACAAGTAAGGTAGTTTTCTACAAAGGGGACACCGTTTGTCTAATCTGCCTGGGCCACCAAAATACCTTGTCCCAGCCCTGTTTCACTGTCAGCATGCATCACACTGTGACCTGTCTGAACCGAATCAGCAGTGTCACCAGTCTAAACTACAGTCCAGCACTGTGAAGATCTGACCCAGGCCATGGATGCATTCTTCCAAAGTGACAGCCAACTACAGCAGCAACAACAGTAAGTAAGCTCTGGTATGGGGCTGGTGGTGGTGGTGGGGGGTTTAAAACAACATCAGGCACAGTTTATGAGGGGATTTGACACACTATATAATAAACAGCAGCCGGTACACTCCATAGGGGTGGCACAGTCTTGGTAAGGCTTTAAATCAGATTTTGGTATACTGTTTTAGTGTAGGAGCAGACATGACAAAATCTCCAGATCCGGCATGTGCCAAACACTGCTAGCACCCACCAGATACAATTCATAATAATGGAATTCGGCACAAATACAGGCATTTTGCCAGTTGAAATACATGCAGCGTTCTTTTGCCAGAATCTGTGACAGAGGCTTTTGCCCTGGTAATCTCTGGGCGGTCAGTTAGTGGAGTGGTTAATGGGAGGGGGCAGGGTAAGGGGGCCCAATGCAGCCCATTCAGATTCATTTTATGGGGCCCAATGATTTCTATGTATGACTCTGGCCATGAGTATATGAA
>ONZH01008070.1:0-5000 GCA_900303285.1 Rhinella marina | reverse complement strand
GTCTGGCTCTGGGGCGGCTGCAGGCTGGTACCATTAGGCTGGGAAGGGCCAATAACCGTGTCCCTTCCCACCCTGGTAGTGCCAGACTGCTGCTGCTGGTTGTATCTGGCTGGCAAAGGAAAAAAGGGGGGGACCCCACTCCATTTTTTTAATTTATTTATTTATTTTTGTAAAAAATGGCGTGGGGTCCCCCCCTTTTCCCCCTTTTATCCTTCGCCAGCCAGATACAATTGCAGATCCGCAAAACACGGACACCGGCCATGTGCGTTCCGCATTTTGCGGACCACACATGGCTGGCTCTATTATAGAGATGCCTTTTCTTGTCCGTCTTGTACGGACAAGAATAGGACATGTTCTATATTTCTGCGGGGCCGCGGACCGGAAGTGTGGATGCGGACGGCACACTGTGTGCCATCCGCATCTTTTGCGGCCCCATTGAAAATGAATGGGTCCGCACCCGGTCCGCAATTTTGCGGAACGGATGCGGGCACATTCTGCGGACGTATGAATGGAGCCTTATGCTAACTTATCTGTGATGAGATGACATCTGAGGTGCTGCTGTTACTATGGTATCACAGTTGGCCAGGGAGGTCATGTGACCACTGCTCTGAAGATGCTTGCTGTGATGCATGCTGGGATTGTTACTTTCACTTTGCAGCTGCTCCGCCCACACAGCCTCTCATCAATGGGAGCATACTATGCTCAAAACATTAGAAAAATTATACATACACAGTATATCTGTCATGATACAAATACCTCTTGGCTTTAGCTATTATCTGGGGCATTTTTATTTTTTATGCATAAGGTGGCCAACCCCTTTAAACCGACCGATAGGAACTCATTACTACACTACAACAGTAGACATCCTAGAAGCATGGTTAGGAATTTACCTTATAGCCAGTTCCTACGAGCTAAATGTGTCAAGTCGGATTCTCTTCAACTTCCCCTTGCTCTAGACGATATGGCCCATAAATTTATTCAAAGGGGTTATCCGGGGCATTTGGTCCATCAACAAAAGGTACATGTATTATCTATGGATAGGGCTACCACCTTACAACCTCACAATAAAAAAGTGACGCAGAAGAGAATACATTTTGTTTATACGGCAGTATTGGCCGATACTAGAGAAATACCATAAAGATATAGTTGAATTTAAGACGCCTCCTGTTTTCTCCTACCGGAGAGCTAGGAGTTTGGGTGACCAACTTGTACATTCCGATATGCCATTCTCTTAACATCTTACTCAAACTTTTTTGGCCCCACAGAGGTTGGGGTGTTTTCCATGCTTGGCATGTATGAACTGTCGCCTTATGTTGAAAGGCTCACAATTCACGCATCCCGTGAGTGGTACAGTTTTCACTATTAGGCACTTTTTGACCTGCAGTATGGATTTTGTCATTTATTTGCTTTCTTGTCCCTGTAACCTTTGGTACGTTGGGGAAACTACTCTTGACCTTAGGACTCGACTTAATCACCATAGGTACACGATACGTAAAAAACGAATTGACTTGCCCGTCTCCAGAAATTTTACAGAATGTAAGCATAGCGAGAATCAGTTGCGCTTTAGAATTTGTATTGGGTAACACCGCTGAGACGAGGTGGTGATAGATCAAGGGCACTTTTGCGCAAGGAGTTGCAGTGGATTCGGAGGTTGGGTACCTTGACCCCACATGGTCTAAATGTTGATTTTAAATTAAACGTGTTACTATAGATGTTTGCCTGCCTATTGATACCCTGTTTGACTTCTGTTCACCACTTGGGTATATATGTAACAACTATCGGTATATTTATGTATTGGTTCATCAATATCATGTATCCGTGATATTGAGTATTTTTACTTACTCTTTTTTCCTTATCCTTATAGGAAGTATGTATCATGATGAAGACATTGGAGGATGAGGTTACAGGAAGATCCCCATAATGAGATATCTGGATTTGGGATATCCACTGCGCATTGGACCCTAATAATTGATTAAGTTGATTTGCTAGTGAACATACCTCTCTTTATTGTTTTTTTATTATGTGTACTGTACTGGGGGCCATGCTTGACCATGTATACACGGGACACAGGTGGTGAATGGTTGATGATATCTCACTGGGTCACGGATATGTGACCTGGTGTTATTATCTGTCACCATTTAGCGGCGCAGGTTCTGTCATTTGATGCCAGGCCCTCGTCTGCTCCCACTGAGTGATACCGGTTTGTGGCTATTGGCTAATTATCAGGAGAACCCTGTGGTTCGTGTTGCGTGTTTGCAGTGGACATACTCCCCTGCTTTTATTGAAACTACTTAATATATATCTACCTCGAGTCACAATGTGTATGGAGAAGTTTTTTCCCAATACAAGAAGAGGTTATTTCACGTATGGTTCTGACGTAAATTTGGGCATACATTCCAGGCATACGCATCCGGCGTAAATTTGTGCATATATTTCGGGCGTACGCATCTGGTGTATACTTTAGGCGCACGCTTTGGACGTTCTTACGCCGTGGCGCACTACGCTGATGATACTATCTACTTGGGCATGCGCAGTGGAGCTCACCAGACGCCAAGATCATCATTGAATGTTTATGGGAACCTGTACTTCATCCTCACCTGATACATGCGTCACCTGGTATATAGCTTTTAATTAAATGTGTGCTTGTTTTTTACTTTGGTTTTTGATTTAACATGACACATGATTATGGATTTATTATGCCATTTACACAATTATAATCATGACTGTGATGTCTGATTATGTACTATGATCTTGTATTGCACTATTTACATGCAGCAAGTTTTTTCCCAATACAAGAAGAGGTTATTTCACGTATGGTTCTGACGTAAATTTTGGCGTACATTCCAGGCGCACGCATCCGGCGTAAATTTGTGCATATATTTCGGGCGTACGCATCTGGCGCCAATACTTTAGGCGCACGCTTTGGACGTTCTTATGCCACGGCGCACTATGCTGATAATACTATCTACTTGGGCATGCACAGTGGAGCTCACCAGATGCCAAGATCATCATTGAATGTGTATGGGAACCTGTACTTCATCCTCACCTGATACATGCCTCACCTGGTATATAGCTTTTAATTAAATGTGTGCTTGTTTTTTACTCTGGTTTTTTATACAACATGATTATGGATTTATTATGCCATTTACACAATTATAATCATGACAGTGATGTCTGATTATATACTATGATCTTGTATTGCGCTATTTACATGCTGTACACATTTGCATATGCACTTTATTGGTATTTTTTGTACTGTTTGTGATATTTTGAGATGATGTAATTGACTAATGATGTAATTGTCTGCACATGCACTTTACCTTTATATACTCTGCTTGCACTGTTGGTTGTTGCTTGAGAAAGGCTCAGTAGAGCCAAAACGTTGCATGTCCCACATGGGTAAATACATTTTGATTTGCCTTTTACTTTTTTGAGAGTGCTGCCTGATTTTTGATTTTTATCTATCTATCTATATCTATCTATCTATCTATCTATCTATCTATCTATCTATCTATCTATCTATCTCTCATGTAATTATTGCTTCCTTGCCTCTGGAACTTTCTAATTTTAATATGACATGTAAATGAACTAAATGATGAGAAAGTAACTATTGAAGTTCAGAGGTTCCAATAGAATAAAGGAGGAATTAGATGGCTCAACATTTGGGCCGATTACAAATGTTCCTACGAATGCTCGTTCCCGATAATTTGCCCGTGTAAATGTGCCAAAGATCACCCGATGGAAGAGCAAAATGCTTGTTCATCGGGTGAAATGATTGAGGTGCAGACACGTCAATCATCATTCCCGGGCAGCAGGTTATGCTGTCCAAACAGCACCCTGCTGCCCAAGAGCAATGATTTTGTATGAGGATGAGCGATAGCAGCAACGATCACTTGTCCGCATACTGTGGAGGTTATTGATGCATGTAAATTGAGTGCTTCAGCTCCAGTTAATGAGTAGCTGACTGGAAGGAACGCTTCCTTCCCAACAATCCGCTTCTCCTCGCCCCATGTAAATCCACCTTAAGGCTCTAACTCAGTAACGTGCCCATCAGAAGATAACCCCACAAAGTTTACTTTAGTGACAAACATTTGGAACTACTATCTAGTTCTTGTGAATTGATTAAAAAACTATTTGACTTTATTGATTTAATATCCTAGGGTTATAAAAAAAAGATAATGCATTAAAAGTAAATATTCACATGTAGGTAGAACTCTCAATATCACATTCTCAGAAGGGCTCAAGGAACCCTAATTTAGATACAAAACTAAATAAGAACAAAAAAATGTGGATAGAAACCACATTCATAAGCATATATGACTTTAGATGCAAATCCATTCAGAATTCTCCTTTAAGAAAAAAATCTTATACTCAACAATAAGAATCATGTAGTCTCTTTTTCTGAATGAATGTAATCAGCACTCAACAACAATTGCTATTAAACTGCATTTTTAGTATTTTACCTTTTCCTTCAAATTCACTTTGTTACTGAAACACAGATGAAGTTCTGTGGTCTAGTAAATTATTTTCTATCAATTTTTAGGTTCTATGATATTTTTCTTTGTTTTCTATATAAATCATTGCTTAGAAGATGACAATAGCTTGAGAGAAAAACAAAGCACATTTCTCAAAATCAGAAATGCTGCAATGAACATGGAATGAGTTTCTATCCAGTGGAATCAACGGGAACTGTGCCTATGGAAATAATGTAAGCTTCATTATCTTTATAAGTTGTAATTTTTTTCCCCATTTGTTCTACTTGCAGCCTCATAATTTTAATTTGCCTAAACCCAAAATTAATCAGATTTTTTAAATTGTGTTGTTCTCGTCAAGTTAGTTAATTCTTGGTGAAGTCTTGTAGAAACTAATTAGTTTTATTGGTGGCAAGTTGTAAATTGGATTGTTGTATTATGGTTGCACAGCAATATTTGGACTTTATAAAGCTATTGATGTGGTTTTGTATAAGATTAATTTAATGTCTAAGGGACAAAAAAATGTTT